>JAFFST010045781.1:34345-45022 GCA_022414735.1 Noturus placidus | reverse complement strand
CTTTTTCACACAGGGCCATGATGGTTTGGATTTTTTTTCACCTTTAATAATAAACACCTTCATTTACAAATTGCATTTTGTGTTTACTTGTGTTGTCCTTGACTATTGTTTAAATTGGTTTGATGTTCCGAAACACTTAAGTGTGACAAACATACAAAGGAACAGGAAATGAGGAAGGGGGCAAACACTTTTTCACACCACTGTACCTGGGGAAGAGACGGCACCAAGATGCACTATGGGAAGAAGACGTTGGAGGCAGTATGATGCTCTGGGCAATGTTCTGCTATTAAACCAGTTACTTTGACATGTACCACCTTCCTAAACATTGTTGCAGACTAAGTACACCCCTTCATGGCAACAGTATTCCCTAATGGCAGTGGTCTCTTTCAGCAGGATAATGCGCCCTGTCACACTGCAAAAATGGTTCAGGAATGGTTTGAGGAACATGACAAACAAGTCTGTAGGATGTGCTGGACAAAAAGTCCAATCCATAGAGGACCAACCTCACAACTTACAGGACTTAAAGGATTTGCTGCTAACGTCTTGGTGCCAGATACCACAGCACAATTTCAGAGGTCTTGTGGATCCCATGCCTCGATGGGTCAGTGCTGTAGCGGCACAAGAGGGACCTACACAATATTAGGCAGGTGGTTTTAATGTTATGGCTGATCGGTGTAATGTTTCAAATTGGAACGCATGCTGAGAATGCTTTGTGTGTTCATTAAATGCTACGGTGTTATTTAACTAAAGAACACAGCAAACTGTGAGAAAATTCTATATTTATCCGTTGATCAACTTCTCCAAGGAGCTCAAGAACCTAAAGTCACAACTGCACTGTAAAAAAAAAAAAATAAAAGCTCAGCAGCCCAGCAGACTAAAATATTTAGATTTGGATTAATACATAAGAATAACTGCATACTTTTGTGACAAGATGTACTAAGCACAGTACTTACTAGTGTATCTGTGTGATTGGAGTTGAGTTTTGCAGAACAGTGTGCATCTGAGGAACTAATCCAGTCTCACAGATGTCAATATGTCTGCAAAATATCGGCAACACCTTGTATACTATAGGCTGGATATCATTCTGGCACAAACTTTCACTCGAATGCTCTGTATGTCACATTCTGCACCAACATATTTTAACCAAGCTAATGTAAAGACACTATGCTACTTGAACAAAATCAATATGTAATAAATAATTTCACCTCTTTTTTTTAATACATTGAGCATAGCACACCTCATTCGTAACGTTTGTGTGTTTCATCACATATGATTAGACTCCTGTAACTTCTCCTCTTCTCCACGAACACCATCAGTCTTGCCAGTCACATGCGAACACAGTAGATGTCTCATAAGTGATAAACTAACTTGCTAAAACAAAATAAAAATATCAGTCATTGATTATTTTTCTATGACAACATGCTCTGTTTAGTGTGTTCTGTATAAGTGCATTCCCATCCTTAAAGTCCCCATGAAATCAAAATGGAAGTTTCGGGACTTTTAGTATGAACTCAAAAGTGTGCTCAAAAGCAATGACACAATTCACATTTAGAAGATAAATGCATTGAAAATGTACAGTCTCACTCGACCACCGGTATAGATCACCAATTTTGATGACATCAACAAAGCTCTCTAGAATCTGAAGTGTCCCGCCCACAACATTATAAAAATCACCTTGCTGAAATTGCTGTTGTTGAGCAAGAGAAATCATATCAGCAAGCATGGTTTGTAAATGTCTCTTTGGCTGTTTGAACACATGTAGTTTAAGTTGTTTAAGAAGGAAATGGCATCATTCACTTTGAAGAAGGAGGTATTTGTGCCAGCTCGCGGCTTTGTGACTAACTGTCGAGTATGGCTTAGCCCAGGTTATGAGGTAGGTTAAATGCTATTGGCTATTTAAAAAGGTTGCAGAGCCACTCAATATGCCCTGCCCTGACTTCTTGTTTCATTGGAAGTTCCATCAACACATCAAATAACGCTGCACGTTTCAAGGCACTTTACAGGGACTTTAATATCTGCTTTGATGAGATCTTGATAATAGAGAAATAAACATGAAGTTAAGTGATAGAAGGCAATGAATCAATAATGAATAATTAATCGTATTTTTTATGATTATTTTATTTTTTTTTACAGTATACAGCACTTAAAAAGCTGCTACAGGCATGTATATCTTTGCGCTTCTCTTTTAAATGGCTGTGTCCACTGATAACAATTCTTATTAAAAACAAAGCAATAAAATACAGACAGCTTTTCTCTGGTTAAATGGGATAAAACCAGACAATCAAACAAAAATGCAGATTGACATACACAAGGAAATAATAGGTTTTATAAATATGACTCTTTGTATATATAAATATGAGTTTTATAAATATGTAACCATGATTTAAAGAACTTCACAGGACTGTATTACACAATTTGCATGCATTTTTAGTTCTCTACAAGGATTAAATAAAACGCATTTCAAGATGTTCAAAAAATCCCATTAATGTTCCTAAAGTTCTGCAGCCATAATTGCGAATATTTGAGTGAGTAAAGCGTGAAGTGTTTAAACTGATCTATGGCTGACCTTATAAATATCATTTAAATATATATGAATATATGTAGGAAAACAGAATGCATTTTTTTAATGCCGTAAAAGTAAATAATAAGGTTTCTGCTAAGTCTAGACATTATACAGTCCCATCCAAAAGTATTGGAACAGCAAGGCTAATTCTATTGTTTTCACCATACATTTAAGATATTTGTGTTTGAGATCAAAAGACGAATAACCCCGATTAACCCAATTGAGCAACATATCACCTCCTGAAAAGAACACTGAAGGGAGAAACCCCCTTGAATAAACAACAACTGAAATATGCTGTGGCAAAAGCCTGGAAAAGCAACACAAAAGAAGAATGCAACAGTTTGGTGATGTCAGTGAGTCACCGGCTTGATGCAGTTATTGCAATCAAGGGATATTGCAACCAAATATTAAACATTATTTACTTTAAGTCCATTTGTTCCTATTCCTTTGCTCACCTATACATTATGTGGTCTGCCACTAAAGCTGGCATGTTCTAAGTTGTATAGGAATATGAGGAAACGAACGCTGAAATTCTGACCTATTGCCTCATATTCGTCTTTTGATCTTAAATCCGAATGTCTTTAAAGTATAGCGAAAACAAGAGAAATGACCTTGCTGTTCCAATACCTTCAGAGGGGACTGTAAATATATCAGAGGATGTTTTTTTGGAAGAGTCTGCATTTGGTCCTTCTGGAGGAGAATGAGTGAGGGTAGAAGTCATCGTGTTTTAGATTCCCACCACTATCATGTGTGCTTAATGTTTTCATAGCAGTCACATGAGTAACCCACAGTGCTTATACAGCTGCAGCCATCACAAGCAGCAGAATCATGCCTTCTACTACACCAGTGCATTATATCATAACACTAATACGCGACACCGCCTTTAACTGTAGATCGTCAAGGGCTGTGTGTGCACAAATTAACAGAATATTTTCCCTAAACCTCAATGGTAGATGTAAAACAGCACATCACAGAACCCTATCATCTTTTTTTTCCTATCTGTGAAGATAACAAGCGACTGTGATTCTTTCATAGCATCGACAAAGTGGTTGCAGTGTAAATATTTCATTTGATTTCAGGGTTGTGGATTTTATTATTTATGATCCCAAAAAGCTGTGCGCACGCTAGTGTAAGGATTATTGTAAAATAAACATTATCTCCTTGCTATAATGAGCATGCAGTTTTAGATACCTAGGCAGATATGATAAGATGCTATAGATAGTTTGGCCTTCCTCTGTGCAAGTGATGAGGTTTTCTTCCTCCCCCTCTCCATCCTACTTCGGTTTGGCTAGACCAGCTACTGTGATGGCTTAAGGTGATGAAGGTGTAAAGATGACAGTGTAAAATGCCCACTTATGATAGAGCGCATGATTTAGTACATGGAATGACTCTGCACTCTGCACTAACACATATATAGCGTTTATCATCATATCATATTTTCATATCTTTATGTATGTACGAGATCCAAATGGTTCATATCTAAAAAATCTTTTTTTAGACTGGATCTCTAGCTGGGAATAATATTATAAATGAGTATTCAAGCACAAAGAGAAGGTTGTGACACTACACTTACCTAGGTACCCCCTAAAAAATTAAGACTGAGACTAGAACCCTTCCCATTATAAATAGACCCTAAAAGTGGAACTGTGAGCAATCTTGAGCATTACATTTGGACTTAATTTCTAAATCTAAGTAACAGAGATCAGTTTTTGTTCCAAGGAGCTAGGACCATCCTGAGCCGAGATATTGAGGTTTCCAAAATTTGTTGTGACATGACACCAACTAAAATAAAAGTAATATAAAAAATTAAACACTGGTGATTTTGCAATGTCAATACATAGAGGTATTCACTCAAAAAATACATTACAATAATTACAAATGGTAAAGCAACCAACTTTGCAATTATTAGACCACTTGAGATGGAATGACCCTAATTCATTGTACCTAGTGTAGATGAGATTGTTCTAGAAACATGGTTGAACACGCTTGGGCTACTTAGATATCATGCCCAGACTGTAAAAAAAACATTCAATGGTCTTAAGTAGCCTAAATGAAATAAAAACAATAGCGCAGGTCAGTTTTTTCATGTGTCAAAGCTCAGGCTACAGCTTTTAAATGACAGATTAAAAAGAGAGGGTGAGGATGGCTGGCCTGAGCTCAGAAAACAGTATCAGTGTTCAGGTCATTAAAGATGAGAGCAAGATGCCATGAATTGCGTTGCTCAAATAAGATGATAACAATAGTGAATGTGAAAGTATTGCCATCTGTGTTGTTTTGAGTATTTGAATGTGTGGTGCTCTTTTATCACTATCACTATTACGCAATAAGATAACATACACTCTATATAGATTGGCACCCTGTCCAGGGTGTACCTAGCCTTGTGCCCGATGCGCCCTGGGATAGGCTCCAGGTTCCCCCGTGACCCTGAAGAGGATAAGAGGTATAGAAGATGGATGGATGGATGGATGGACTCTCTATATAGAAAATGTTCTCTGTATATGATCACCAGTTATGACCTACTGAATACATGAGTAGCCAAGCATACTGATTCCCACCATGACCTGCTACCTGCTCTTTCATTAGCAGCAGTAATCATTAAAAATCCTCACTCATTCAATGCAAGACCTGTGTAAGCACACAATTATACTGGTAATAGACTTGTGAGCTTTGCCATGCAGGATTCAATCCTAGTGTGAATGTTCAGACACGGTTCTCAGATGCTGAGGGAACCAACAGTCCCTGTGCTTTTTTACCACAGTTCAGGCCCTTGCTTGAAACCTAGAGGATTTGTGTTTCATAATAGACTCAGTCAGGGAGAGAATGAGCAGGATTAAGTCAGCCTGTATCGGAATAAGGATTTGATGATGTCATCCGTATGAATGAAGCAGTTAGCGGATTAGCGCTCCTGAAGCGGAAGTGATCCAAACAAATGGATGTGAATGTCTGTCCAAGAAGAAGAAAGAATGAGGGGAAATGTGATGAAAAGTGATTTGTTCTATGGTAAGCAGGAGCAGCTCTGTACAAGCTATTCAGATATTCAGACATTTGGCTAGTGACTTAAGAAAGAAGGTTATAAATAGTAACATTTATAACATTTATAACATTTATAACTATAATTGACATTTTAGACTGTTTTTCATTCCCATCTTGTATCAGATTTGTGTGGAAACCAATACATGCTTTCTCTGATGCACAATATGCTTTTCAAATCACTAGTCACAGAGCGATGGAGAATGTTGTCTCCCAGGAGAACATTTAGCATTTATTCACCTCTGCTGTACAACCATGGAGATGCTTAAATGGCTGATACATCACCTAGGGCTGTTGCCTTTCCTTTCCATAGAGACGACAGGCCATTTTCCCAAATAAATCAGAGAAATTGATCACAACACACATCACTCTAGCTATAGCCACAATTTCAACTAAACTATCCACAAACCTAAACTAAATTACATTCATATCGTTCACAGAATAGCTTGTTCTTATTCTCAAAAGAATAACTAGAGAATAACTAGCAAACCTAAAATAATGTAAATGCAAGAGTCTATTCGGAGCTGATTTCATCAGGTTCAATACAACATGGGACTTCATTTACTACCAAATCTTTCTCAGCATCCTTGTGACAGTATCAGATTATGTTGATTTCCCCATTGCGCCTGATAAGCTAAAATGATACATTTCAAGCCATGAAAGACTTGATCATTAGCTAAAGAACCGAAGGAGGTTTGATATAAATACAAACATACAATTGTAGTGCTGCTCCTCTCAAGACTGGCCTTGAAATGCGAACTCCTTTCCTTAAACTGCAGAATGGTAATCTGATATTAGAAAATCTGACAGTTTGTTCATGCTTCTGCCATTGACAAGGTATTCCATTACCCTTAATTTATGACGTAGACCTCTCAGCTTCTTTTTCATGCTCTCCAGCCGTCCCACACTTTGTTCAAACACACATAAATCTGTCATCTCAGATATGGATATATTTGGTCCTGTATGTAATGGCCATGTATAGACACAGGCAGCCATTAAAGAGTCCAAGGTCCATTCTATTGTCCCTGTCACTTGACAATGTGAGCACATGGCATGACCGCAGCCTATTCCCTCCTGTAGTACCCCCAAAATTAGTCGGGGCATGTGACTATTTCCTCCCTGTAGCCCAGGAGGAATGCTAGCCACAGCTGTTGGAGTGGCTGCCAGCTACTGGCCAACCCTTCTCTCTGCATTTACCCTTATCAACAAGGCTGGCCACTCAGCGCTTCCCGAGGGAGGAGAGTGAGGACAAAGCCATGCAAATTTACTCTCAAATGGACTGTCTGGGACATTGCACGTGTGAACAAGCTTACTGTGTTATTAAGCATGCTTTCTAATTTTGCAGTCTTCATTCGTTCATTCAATCAATTATTTTTCATCCAGAAAGTTTTGGCACCAAAAAACAGATAGTGTGTTTTTTAAATTGGCAAAAATTTAAGAAGCAATAGGTTCCATTTTGTGAGTTTTTGGGTACCTGCTAACCTACAGGACCTAATAGTACTTAGAGAATCAACACAGAAGACACAGATGTATTAGTGCTATTTCTGCCATGAAAAGCACCACTCTTTTACGTACACTACAAAAATTCTCTTTGTTTTGGGACATACTGATCAGGTGCATATAAAAGTATATGAGTGCATACTCTGTGTTCTCACTCTTGAGCTGGTTATCGTCCAGATTCCTATCACACCACATGTATCATAACTCCTGACACTGCTGTAACCATAAAATAACGTAACATGAATACTCTGGCTTTAGCTTTAAAATACTTGACCTTTGCCTTCTGAAATGATGCAATGTAATTTGTACTTTAATTTTTAAACTGTAATATACAATTTAAAATGTTGTGCAACTGTATCTTACTGGCTACATAAAAGTATTAGCACTCTTCTGAAACCTAGGGAATTCGACCTTTTTTTTTCTTTTCATCATTTCACCATGAATTTGTTTACCATGAGTTATTGTTGGGGTTGTTTTTTCATTGTTGTGTTTATTTGTTTGTTTTTTTACCACTTTTTTGCCTTAGTACATTATTTTTGTGGTTGTTGATGTTGTTCAGCACATGTGCCCTTTCTGGGTATAAAGTACGAGCTAGACTGTGTTCTTTTACATCGAGCTAAACATTTAGTTTAGTATACAAACTGCTGTAACCCGTGAGTTGTTGTTTTGGTCGAGTTATTTTCCACAGCTTGTTGGAGTGGTGTGCGGAGTGTGTATTTTGGTTCGGTGGTGCAGTTGTAGAGCAGTGTGAGAATCTAAATGTGCCCCAGAATTGCTTGGACGGCACTGAGCTTTTTATGTCCTCCATCAAAGGTTGACCGGGCCATATATCAATTCCTATTTTACTATCTCTGCCGTTCCCAGGCATGCATCCAGCCTCTTTCAGCCATTACATATTACACAAATCTGAAATAGCAGAGACATGCTATAGTAATATTTCAAGAATCTCAAATTACAGCGCCTAGTGGAAGAAAATCCAGTAACATACGAATTGCATAATCATTTTTTGTCTTAAATAAAAACATGTGAAATGACAAACTGTGCTATGATGTCTATCGCTTTGTCTTTACATACATTCGAGAAGATTTTTTTTACTGTATCTTGGATGTTATTATTTTGTCTTTACTAATAATACATTAATGATGTATTGAGAAATTCTATTTAAAGTGTCCTCCTGCCATCTTTCCCACTTTCCTGCATTTCCTTCATACAGAAGAATGAACCCTTGAGAATGAACAATTCAGCTGAAGCATCAGTGGTTCATTCTAATGAACTTCACTTATTTATGAAGAGTATATGCCAGCCAAATGAATGATCCTACTGCCCTCAAACTAAAGTGGTAATTAAATTTGCATTCATAACTTTATGTATACCTTGAATGTCACGAATGTGCTACAATTAAAAATGCACACATTAAAATGCAAGATAAGAATAAGAACAATTACAGTAACAATCTCACTCAGCCTAGCAATAATGATAATTATGGTCTGTTCTCTCTTCTCTATTTTATGTAAGACAATGTTTCATAAAACATCTAAAAGTCATCCTACGGGTTTTGACAAAAACCTTTCAAAAAATTCTGGTTAGCCTTTAAATTAAGTGTCTCCAACAATTCTTAAATAACCTGGTTTTCAGGGTGTACAGGGTGTCCCAAAAGTCTCCATACAGAGGGGACTATGAGTACCAGCACCATGTCGGTTGTACCGTTATCAGTGGATGTTCGTGGACGTTCACTTCTCAGTTGGTCCTCAACACGTCCAGTCTTTTTGAATTTGTTAATAAGTTTGGCAGAAGTGTCGTGTGTGGCATGTTTGCCATGTTTCCTCTTAAACTCCATCTCAAACTTGTGACAGCTTCCTGATCCAGCCATTGTTAAAGGCATTGTTAAAGGCTATCTGGAAAATAAATATATATATAATATAAACTAAGTATGAAAAATTTTGGAACTGTCAATTTCCCCGCTGTATGGAGACTTTTGGGACATGCTGTAGATGGGTAAGAATACAATAAATATGTACAACTTCCCAGTTATTCCCAACCATCCCATCCCAGTTATTGATCATTTCAGAAGAGAACAGGAACCATTGTATTTGCTGAACAGAAACGTTCACATTGCTACTGTACTGTATGTACTGTACCTCAAAGATCATTTAAATGTAGAATCAGTAATTACACTCATGAAATGCTTTATCTAGGAACTCAAGTTAGATATTACTTATAAATGACAAGATATCATGAATTGAAGACATTATAAAGACACCATATATGACATGAATGAGCACAATGTGTACAGTACAATGATCAATGGTGGATGTTTTCAGCAGCACTTTGCTTGTTGCGCATATTTACTCATATATGCAGACATAATACTAGGACAGGTGTGTTAACTCTCCTCCTTAGATCATAGCTCATGGGAGAGTGTGTTGCCTCCCTCGCTGAGTCCACATTTGGTGTGTGTGTGTGTTGTTTTTTCCATTCTGGTGCCTCCATTTTTATCCTTTGAGATTTAATTACCATCTTCCTTTCACCTCCAATTAGAGAGGCCAGGCCTCTCGGCCATAATACTAATTCACCACAGCATCCTGTTCACTTTATAAATAAACTCCTAGCATCTAACCTACATGGCTTCAGTGCATATGCACTGACTACTCTAGGTATCTGATGCAACCACAGCTTTTTTTGGAACCAAATAGTTTAATGATATAATGATACTTCAGCGTGTAATGCATTTTAAACTCACCTTATAGAGGATAAAGGATCTCTCCCTCCAAACACACTCTGTCACCTTCCCCCATCTCTCTCTCTCACTCACTCTCTCTCTCTCTCTCTCTCGCTCTCTCTCTGTGTTAAAACATTTTGTGGGATCATCCTGCTTTAATGTAGGCCTGATGATTTCACCATATGATTTGGGGGAAAAAAGTACCCGACATGTACAAGGCCTCTAAAAGGCTCCAGACATCTGAGTTTGAGAGCATCTAATTCTGCTAATACAGATTAGCTCTTGTATTGATTGAACAACAAAGACAGGCGGGGAAGAATGCTCCAACATTCAATTATCCACACGGATAGACATGAAACCAACACCCAGCTTACCGCCAACACCTCCCTTCTGTTCTCTTTGTTGATGAAAGTTACTGGCAAAGAAGACTGCCTTAATGCTTAGATAATGCACATATATTAATTCACCAAAACTAGTCAGTTGAAGAATTGGAAAAAGACCAGCCAATGTTTTCCAATCATATATTCACAACATTTGGTCTTCTACTGTTTTTACTGTAGCCTTCTGTATACTGTATATAACAGCAAAGCTTTCTGATTTGTCAGAGGAATTGTATTTGAGTTAATGAATTGTGAGTTTTCAGTAGCAGGTTAAGGCATCATTTTCTGTCATATTTCCAACTTTCAGGTATTTATGAGCTGTTTCGAGCTGTTCTGAGTTGAGTTATAAGCTGTTTTTGTTCAGATATTCTTTAACATTGTAATAAACTGTCTGAGTAGGTATGAGCAAATGATACAACATTTTATCAAATGATTATATAAAATTTTAATTGAGACTTCTTCAATTCTTATAAATAAATAATATA
>JAFFST010045781.1:16157-29506 GCA_022414735.1 Noturus placidus | reverse complement strand
GCAAAAGGTGGCGCTACAAAGTATTAACTAAAGGGGGCTGAATAATTTTGCTCGCCCAATTTTTCAGTTTTTAATTTGTTGAAAAAGTTTGAAATATCCAATAAATTTGTTCCACTTCATGATTGTGTCCCACCTGTTGTTGATTCTTCACAAAAAATTACAGTTTTATATCTTTATGTTTGAGGCCTGAAATGTGGCAAAAGATCGAACAGTTCAAGTGGACCGAATACTTTCGCAAGGCACTGTATGTACTATAGGTATTAGTATCAGTAGGACGGCCTTGTGGGTAATGTAGAAAACTGATAGCCAAAGTAAAATAGACAAACATGAAAACTAAAAAAAAAATATTTCATTGCAAAACAAGTTGTTCAAGGTGGATTTTTCCATTATCTTGAGACAAATACATGTGTAAGTTGTGCTGCTGTAATTCATCTGTAAGCATGTATAACAATCCCAGCAGTTATAATAATGTTACCTATATAAAGGATATGGAACTACACTGGTATTAGAAATACTCAATATAAACTGAGGCCAAAAAATATCCTATGGTTCATTCTGAACATTACCGGTTTAATGCACAGGTCTCATGCAAGAAAAGAGCTTTACTATACTGAGTGTATCTTGGCACAGTGACAGTTAGCAGTCTGTTCGGCCGTGCCTTCAAAGATGGGTCTGGACAACATGATGTGTCCTTCTGCCACCATCCCTCACCTTAACGCCATGTCTATGGTTCCTTGGCGATATCATCATTACGTCTCTATTCAATTACTCTGACCTCCACACTTGCCCTGGACCCCCACCTCTGTCCCGCTCCATTGCTACAGAAGGTTAATTAAAACAGAATGCGTGGCTAATTTCTTTTCTAACAAGAGTGAGTGAGGTGTAATAAGTCAAAGAGACATTATAGGGCTTCATTGAAAGAGATTTGTGGACAGGACTGCATAACCCTTTGTCCTATGTGTTTTCCTTAGTACAGACATACAAGAGTGAACGTAAATGAAAGACAGAAATGAAAAGGAAAAAAATACAAAAGAGAAAATGAGTGAGAAACAATGTTTCGAACCTGCTTTGGAGCCGACGAGTGAATAGCGGCGAAGTGGGACATTAGTCCTTGTGGTTGACCTCACAGCTCTAGCTATGTAATATTTATTACTGGATGTGAACACAAGTCAGGGTTCTTGTACCTCTAAACACAACAACTTGTTTTTTTCTTCAAATAAAATGCGTGTTAATAACAACAATACAAATTGTGAGTTTCAGAAGATCAGATCAAATTTTATTCGGTTTAAACATTTATCATTTTTATCACGTAATTAGCTGTCGGTATAAAATTACTAACTGTGGTTCTCAAACGTTTTACAATTAGGGGCCTCTTTAACTGTAAAAACAGCTTTGTTTTACAAAAAGATTTCATTTATAAACAATCTATTAGAATTATTTAGGCCCCTGAATGGTGCAGGAGAAAGGCTTTCGCCCTAACGTCAGGAGATCACGAGTTGAAATCCTGATGATGCCACAGTCTTGGAGTCCAAGGGAGTGAAATTGGCCATGCTCTCTGGGTGGGAGGGGTGGCATACTCTCTCTCCCCTGTAAAGCACAGTCAAACTAGCCAATCATGTGCATCATGTATGTAAGTATGCGTAAAGTGTGTGTTACACCACCCTGTAACACAACATAAGCAGCAGTCTCAAAAGGTGAAGTTGACAGGCTTCACATGACTCAGAGAAAGCATGTGATAGCCTTCTCCCTCCTGGGTTGGAAGCTGTCGAGTAGCTGGTTGGAGGAAACCTAATTGATGGAATTGGCCAAGAATAAATTAGGGAGAAAATCCAAAAACAAATATAATAACAATAATAATAATAATAATAATAATAATAATAATAATAATAATAATAATAATAATAATAGTAATAATAATAATAATAAATAAATTAATTAATTTAATTTAATTTAATTAATAATAATAAATATAAAATCATCTTTTGGATATCTAATAAAGGCAGATCATTTTTTGTTTGTTTGTTTCATTGCTAATCTTTCCAACCATAGAACTAATTTTTCTTCAAACTGTTAAAATATGCCAGTTGATATTATTAATAAGTATAATAACTTTGATAATGGTAAGTTGTGGTTTCCATCTTTGGAAAAAAAAAATTAGAAAACTGCATACCCACTGTCTATGCAATTTGTCAGCTTCTTTCTACGTCATATGCTAATGGACATGGAGCAACACAGGAACACCGCTGAGCAGGTATTACAAAAATGCTGAGCAGGTATTACAAAAATGTCCAAACAACGTGCACAGTTCCTACAAATTCCTGAAAACCTGTGCCTTGTACCAGCATCATAGACACTACTCGTGCTCTGATTGTTAATTATTTATATTATTATTATTATATATTATATACACTGATATATTATTGTTTTCTATTACAGCACAGCTCAGACAGCAAGGAAAGCAATATTAAAGCACTTGTTCTAATACAGTATGTTATTATTTCTATAGTAAAAACACCTGTATGGCAGACAACAGGTTTAATCATGTAACATTAGCTGCATTTACATGGACAACAATAATCCAGTCTTAACCCGATTAAGACCATACTTTGATTAATACACTACCATGTAAACAGCATTGTTTACTTACCTTAATCTAATTAAGGTCATACTCGAATTAAGCTCTAATTGAATTAAGACAGGTGGAGTACTCCTGTTGTAGTCTCATTATGGACGTGTATTATAGACATGTAAACACCTTAATCACATTATGAACATTGTGTGAGAGTTTTCACCGCATTTTGCGACAGTAAACGATCACACACGGCAGTTCTCAACATTTACGGCAAACAAGACAGTTCGGCTGTGTCCCAAATCGCATACTTTCCTACTATAGGCCTGTAGTGGGGAAAAAACATGTATCTCGGCTACTACATAGACAGTAAGTACGCAGTTTGAGACGCAGCCCACGGTTTCAAGCAGTTATCTATTAGCACGTTCAGCATGACAAATAATTAACTGCACTTAAAGCGTTCGTAAAAAAAATGAAATAAAAACACCCAAAACTGTATACGGTACCCTAATGAACCTAATTATTAATTAGGCTGTTAATTCAAATCAAATTATGATCTATAACATGCAAAACGGGACCATGACAGGAATATTCCAGGAGAGTGTAAACACCTTAATCACATTATTATCTTAGGTCAATAATTAGATTACTGTTGTCCATGTAAACGTAGTCATTGTTGCTGTAGTGAAGTTTTTGTTGAGGAGATGTGTATTCAGAATTTTGTAAGGAGTCTCCGGTGTCAGCACTGCATTACACACTAAATATAATACAACTAGTAACAAGTATGTGTGATTTTCAACTAATTAAAAACTGCCATTGTTGGAAAACTGCTGTAGAATACAGTCCATACGGGATTTCAAAGAGTTTTTATGTGATTGTAGCAGCCGAAAATACTCGATTTGGTGTAGATTATTTTTGTGCTTTTTTGCAGAAAACTACTTGAATTGGTGAAATTGCCAATGCACGAAATTGTTTTGCATGGTCTTTTGCAGTAATGTTTGTTGGTAAATTAGACCTTTTAGCTGTGCTCGTGTTCGGCGCACTTGAATCGAAGAGGGCTTTGACTGAATGTGCGTTGTGATTACGTCACATGACACGTCTCGGCCCAAATCCCCCGAAAAACTGCGGCAATTTTGAAAAATATCGTGGCGCTCCCTTAATTTTGCGTTCATTTCTGCGATCGCAAAACCACAAAATCTTGGAGTGGCTGAGAATTGGAGAAATCTCTCATTTCAAAAGAGGTGCTGTGATAGGATAGTGATCAACTTCGGAGTGTGTCGTGTAACTCTGCTTCACGTCAGGTCACATCATCCAGCTGTTGATTATTTTCCTATAACAGCATGTTCCATTGTCTTTCATTCCATACGTTTCTCTGCAATTCTCTCGGAGAACTGAAAACATCACGCAGCACTATAATAAAGTGGATCCTCTTCGGTCTCTTCTACAGAGGGAACTCTGAATGTCGACATCTGCTGCTATGTCCTTTCTTTATTCCCTCATCCTGAATACATTTCTTTATCTGTTCCAAAGACAAATTTGAAAGAGCTGCTTTGATTATCACATTAATGTCCATTTCTATTAACAGTAAATGTGCATAGTCCATTTCACAACTCCTGGATCAGATATAATAATGGTAATGTGAATATAATCCAGTCCAGCACTGTCAGAATTTAATAAGCTCTTGTGGTTTTAATGTAAAACAACTTTGCTTGTTTTAACCACTCCTGGAAGGCATGGTATGTGAACTGAAAGTGAATTGAAACAGGAAGCCTCATGCATTTTCTTTTTTCCATCCCAGCACTACTGTATTACATAAGTGCTTGTTGGGGCGTATAGAAACAAACACATAGAACGCAAAAATAGTCATGGTGTGCTCAGCTTTATGTGGTTGGCTCCCTGCTAGGGAGGAATTTGAAAGAAGGAAGAACAAATCTTTTCTTTCGAGGGACTGTGTGTGTGTGTGTTGTGTGTATGTGTTGTGTGTGTGTGTGTGTGTGTAGTTATATGAGACATGCTGACATGGAAGAAAAATATTCCCAGCGGATAACGTGTAGGCCTGAGATGTTAATCATTTCAAACATTCCTTAACTCAGTTATATCAGCACTGACACGTAAGAAAAATAACGTACAAAGAATCGTAGAAATTCAATACCAGAGTCACAAAAGATTAAGCTTGTTTTAGGATTTGGAGCTAAGGTATCAAATAGCAAAATTCCACTCAAAAAAGGCAAACCGAGTGAAACCCCAAACAAACGGGTGATCGGTGTGCATCCAAACAGCGTATTTGAATACACTGAGCACAAAAACGACACTCTTATCTTTCTTGCTATTTGATTTCTATTCTTTTGGCTTCTCTGTTTTGAAAGATTAAAAATGTGGGGGGAAGGGCAGAGAGAGATAGAGGGAGGGAGGGAGGGAGGGAGGGATGGAGAAAGAAGAGAGAAGAAGAGAAGGATACAAGGGAGAGGGGAGTTTATTGATGTGCAATGCCAGGGCTGATAAAGCGTTACGGGAGAATGGCTTTTCTATCAGTCTCCTTCAGCATGGCCGTTTCTGCTTTTCAGGCCCAACACGTCAGGGGAGGCATGCAGATGCTTCTCCTGAGTTTGGTTCATAGTGCAAGTAATTGTGACGGCAGCAGTGTGTGTGTGTGTGTGTGTGTGTGTGTGTGTGTCATTGTATCTCTGTGTTTTTTTTTTTTTTTTTGCAGTATGGTGCTCTACACACGTACAACCATACAAGCCCGTACAAAAAGAGCTACCTAAAATAGGTAATGGAGCGAGCACGTCACACAACACATATTGATTATATGTGAATATATGATTATCATGGCTCCAGTTCCAGTCATGCCTTTAAAATACCCGCCTGGTGGACAATAATACGCAGACCGGATCAATATTCCCCTCCTCGCGTTCTGAAAGCGGGAGGTCTGGAAATGGCAAGGCTAAAGACTGAGAAGAAGTCGAAGCTTTATCAAAAAAACATTTTTCACAGGTTCAGCTGATTTACAGCGACAGCAGACAATAACGACAAAAATGACTTATGGGCTGTGCACGAGAAGGAGAAGGAGAAAAGGAGGTAAGGAAGAATGCGCCCTCATTTTTTTAATCAACGCCTTGTCATCACAGCTGTGGCCACGTGCAGCCATTTGGCCATCTCTGGCTGGCCATCGGACTGGACTAATGGAGTTCTGCCATTACCGGCCTAAATGAAGGTGACAGATATTAACCTGCAGCTCCAGAAATAGGAGCGCTTCTTCGAATTGTGTCAGAGGAAAGAAATATCACAGCTAGCAGAGCACAAGCCACAGGAAAACAACTCTATTTTCTATACTTGCCTGGTGTCAACCCGGTTGAAATCTGCCCATTATGATCGTCCTAAGCAAGACTAAAGCTAGTGTAGCGCTCTCCTTTTCAACCATTTATTAACTATGTCGGTGCGGCTTTCTTGGAAATTTCCAGTTAACAGAGTTCTTATTTCACAGTTCTTATTTATGGCTAAGTCAAAGTCAAAGTCGTTTATTGCCATGTATACAGTACTTTTGTGATTGCTGCTCCACAGACTCTAGAGAAAACAGGAATACAATAGATACATCGTATATATGTGTGTAGAAATGAAAAGAATTACAAAAATTAACAATGGCTTGACAAGAAGACAATCGTGACATTACAATAAGGCATGAATTGACGAGTCTTGGGACGCAATGGGTAGGGGAAAAAAATGCAAGAAACAGTGCTGGCCCATGAGAATTCCAGTCATATAGTATAAATCTGTATTGTTAATATGCTTTATGTTTTAGAAAATGCTTTTTCATAGTCATTGTAGCTGGATCGTCCACTGCTAGGAACTTGACTTCAGAAGCAGATCGTATCCTGTACTGTAGATAAATAATAATAAATATCTATTTGAGTATATTTTGATATGTTTGAATGTTTGTAAGAAACCAAACTCTACTATTTATAAAGTTATTATACAGCTGACAACGTTCCAGAATCCAGCTAACTAACTTGCTATAACATATAGAAATATATTATCTAATAATTTATAGGTCCGTTGCTACAGTACAGCAGTGGCTTATATAGCATGCAGGATTTGTTTTCTCATTCTATCTCAATATCTTGCTATAAGCAAACAGAATTATGCGGTACCATATCCCATTATCTTGAGACATGCAGCTGTCTGCAATTTTCATGCAATGATAATTGAAGAGGGGAAAAACAAACAAAAAAACAGAGTGTTCTGAAATGTTTCTTTAGTCCAATCAATTTGTAGGAGCTGCTTGCACTGTGTCTCTCTGTCTCTGTCAATCTCTCTGTTGCCACAAGGCTCCTGTGCTTGAGTGATCAGCCCTGTGTTTTTTCCAGCCCATTCATGGTCTCAACTAGCAGCCAGGGCTCATTAGGAAGCCTGGAAAGCTGGAGGGCAGCCTTGGCCTTCCGTGCACGGAAAAGCTGATACGTGGTTGAGGGCTCTAGTGTGATCGAGGTGTGCGCTGTATTCTGAGCTTAGCTGACACTGGTTAAGGGATCACAGCGTTTGTGTAGTCATGAGACTGAAACTCAATCCCGGAGCATGTTGAGAAGGTGAAGGAAAATGCACCAGTGCACATTGTGAATGGACATTGAGCTTTGAATTCCTTTCTGTTATATCATACCTGTGTACACCCCCCACACGCATGAAAATAGGAAGGCCTAAAAGTCTCGTCACATGCTTGCCAGGCTATCTATATTAGAATGAAGCTAAGTATTTAGCAGGGAATACACATGACTTGCTGCGTTCTTGGGTTCACAAATTTGAGACAGTCGGGATAACCTATAACACTATAACACCTTTAACACTATACTCAGAAGTGGTAACTCATTAACACCAATGAGTTACCTCTGGCGAGCCGTTGGAAAAGTAAAGGCGAGTCTCCTCCGTCAGTGTCCAGCGGAAACACACGCAGCTTGCTGTCATCATCACCCTGGTTTAGAGCATGCATCGGGCCTGGTGGAGCAGATGTAATGGGAGGAGGCAGCTCTGTAACCGCCACATACTGGATCTGTGCTTGTCATACGACACTGTGGGTCATGGCTGGGCCAGGCCAGCGAGTCACGATGAACGCTGCCATGGCGACATACAACACATTGTTTTATAAAGAAAGCAGAGGAGTGACAAGTGTATGGGTGTGTGCTGTGTGCACTCATGTAGAAAGGGCAGTGCCACGGGCACATGAATGTGTGTGTGTAGCGTGAGAGTGATAGGTCATCAGTGGCAATGGCAAATGGGTGAGACATGATCTGCTGCTGTAGCTAAAAGGCAAGAGGCCACTATAATATATACAAAAGCATTTCAAATCAAAACAAGCCAAAATATACATTTCAGAATTTAATAAACGCAGCAGCATCAAAATATAAGCTCATCCTAGTGGGAGTAGCTTACATCAGAATATTAAACACATACGTATCTGACGCCAATACAAATTACAGCACTCTGTCGCTTTCTTGTCTCTCACAAACGCATATAAACACACAGAGAACTTCTCTGGAGCAACACCATTAAAGCAATTCCTGGTCTAAATATTTAATGCAGAGTACAGTCGATAAAACAATTCAAAGGCTCAAGTGCCCAATACTTTGTGCAGTTAAGGGATTCAGATTAAAATAGAACTGACAAGCGACGTTCCAAAGAGGCATCTTCTGTCAGGGGCCAAGGTTCACTCCAGACAGGCAGAATGGTGTGAGTAAAATGTGTTATGAGTCACTCCAGAACCGGACACACGGGCAAAATGGAGATCAGGCACCAAGCCAAGATGGGCATTTGGCTCTTGGGGCATCAGCGCAGTCTCCACGGTGACGTAGAGTCAATTAAAATGCAGCAACTCAGGCTGTGCATCAACTGTCTCACTCTCTCCAAAGGAGACATGGGATTTCCTGTCTGATCTGTGATCTACCGATGCTACTCAGCTACTCAACTGTGCTATTTCATAAGCAGTGATGTAACGATAATTCTCCAAGTAAAGTGCAGAATTCATAAAATGTGTTTAGCAAGAACTTTTGAAGATCAAAAGAACTAACTGACTACAGCCCAAGTTCAAAGTTTAAAAGATAAAAGATACAAACAAAGTAAAGATATGCTAAAGGAAAGCTTATTAACATCTTACGTGCTTTTCTTAACCCTAAGGCGTATTAGCCAGTAAGCATATCAAAATGAATACAATGTCCATCCATCCATCCATTTTCTATACTGCTTATCCTACACAGGGTTGCGGCTAGCCTAGAGCCTATCCCAGGAGACTCGGGGAACATGGCAGGGGACAACGTAGATGTGGTGCCAACCCATCACAGAGCTATATATATATATATATATATATATATATATATATATATATATATATATATATATATATATATAGCTGAGCTATAGCTGCGTTCATGCCATGTTGTGATTACCATTTTTTTGTTTTATTAAAGTATTCATGTCCTAGTAGAACTCGTAATTATGACTTGAATGCTAGGACTTTTCTGAGCGTTGTACCACCTGACTGCAGCAAAATCGTGTGGAAACACTCGAATCGGCGGCTGCTTCAGCAGTAAAACATAGTTAAGTAGTTATCTCATGATATTTCTATGCAATTCATGTAATTGACTATTACTAATGGATTAATAACGGCAAGATTCACCTGAAAATAAACAAAAGACAAACAATACAGTTTAATGTTATTTTGCAGTTCTCAATAACATTATTGAGATTGATTTCATTGCGAGTCTGACAACGTGAACAGCTATGAGTAGAACGTCCAGGTTGTCATCTAGTAGAAAGAAGCCTATATAATAAGGCATGAACTGTAGTAGAAAAGATCATGGAGGAAGCATGTGCTAGCCTTTGCTGGTAGGCTGTCGTATGATGGGAGAACTAGCTAGAGGATGGGGAACTGGGAAAAGTGTTTACAAAACCCAGTATCCTACAATCTTTATGGTTTAATTATTATTATTATTATTATTATTATTATTATTATTATTATTATTATTATTATTATTACAACAAATGCCCACATGGTCTAATGATTGCAAAACGTCAGCAATTCAAAAGTTGCAAAGGTTAAGATTAGAGGCATCATATGAAACTGAACCAAATCTAACCCCAAATCCTCACATCCATCAAATCCCTCCCAAATGTGCATGAGATCAGGTTTGTTGCATTTCACTTGTCCTAGCCAACATTGCACTATATAGGATCTGCTCAGTGTACTCTCCGCATATTAGAGCAGTGTGAGTGTGTGCTGTGTGGCTTCTGCAGACTCGCTGCACTCAGCCGTGCCCCTGCTTCGTTACTTGGCTTCACAGACAGCATAATTTCAGGACTGACATCACCTCAAACGAACGGCTGTCAAGCCCAGTGCTGCCTTGGGGGAACTCGTGGGACACCCGTTCAAAAATGTCCTACTTGCCAGCAGGAGAAAAAAAAAGTGCACGAGAGAAAGTAATACCAAACTGCACAGGCCTTGGGAACAACTGTTTAAGTCATGACAGGAAAATGGCCAGCGCTGGGGGACAGAGAGAGAGAGGGAGAGAGAGAGAGATAGAGAGAGAGAGAGAGAGAGAGAGAGAGAGAGAGAAAGATGGGGGAAAGTGACAGAGTGTATTTGGAATGTCTTTTCAGAGTGAATTATTCCGCTTTAGCAGTAATGTGTGTACCAGTGTAAACAAACAGCTCGGGTTTGCTTAGCCTTTATTAACTTGATGTATTTTCATAAATTCACCTGACCATTTTTATCCATGTATGTTCACTAATTATATTCAAAACATTTTAAAAATATATTTTCAAAGTATAGCTGATATCCAGAATAGTTTTTCTTTTTTACTTCTAGAGAAACAGATTTGACTACTAGAGAATATACAAAACCAGTTCAGTAATCTGGTTGGTAGCATATTGAAGTGTCTGTGTATACAATAGGATGTACAATTTGTGTGTGTGTGTGTGTGTGTGTGTGTGTGTTTGTGTGTGTGTTTCTGCACTACCTGGCCCCAATACAAAGTCTTCTCCTTCTTTCTCACTGAGTTACAACCACAGGCCTTGTCTGATGCCAGTTCTTCCAGCTCTGGTGGGTGTGTGCCAGTGAGCAGGGTCTGTCTCAGCTCCACAGTCTGGCATCCTGCACTTGGAGCCGGGCGCCCACTACACTCTCATCGTTTACATCCATTAAGTCAGGGTTGGTTGGTGAGAGAGTGTTCGCCAGAGGCCCAGTGCCAGGCCTATAGCAGCACAACAGCAGGCCTGCTGCTGCCGATAAACAGAGAAACTCTTCTCTCTGTCCAGTTCTGTTCCCTCGCTGCTGCCCACAGACACAAGAACAGCATCCAGCAGCCAGTGCTGTTATTTTCACCATTTCAGAAAGTTCACATTTATCTAGTTTAATGGAAGCATGTTGTATTTGTTTCAGAGAAACTGGGGTGACAGTGGGATTTTTTACCAGGCAATGACAGATTATTCCTGGAGTGAAGGATCTCTTGATGTATTTATTTGTAAATTTCCACATATGATGTGTGAATGGATGGGGAAATACTAGGTAAGCTATTCATTCATTCATTCATTCAATCAGTCATTTTCAGTGACTGCTTTATCCTAGTCAGTCACACTAAGCATGAGATGGGAAAGAATACATTACAGGGCACCGTGCACACACACACTCATACACTCATTCACACCTAGGGGAAATTTAGCATAACCATGTTTCTGTATGATTTTGGGAGATTTGTTGCAATCTGTTTTAAGCCAGTATGTATTTGTATATTTGTATTTTTGCATGTATCATATATGTACATTTGAAAGTTTGCTCTTTAAACTTGAAACAGAGTTTATGCACTTTTCATTTATTTGCAGTTTTTCTTTTAGAACATTTGAGAAATGGGCAACACTCAACAATACCTTAAAAACATGACAAACTGAACAGCAACTGGATTATCTTTACATTCAGGTTAAAGGTAAGACCGTTACAATGGACCAGCTGGCATTATTTTGATGTATGTTAGTAATATGAAATATGAAATGAAATTGCTCATGTTTGTAGTATGGTAGTATGTTCGACTATGTCTACAAGCAAGGATATACTAGCTACAGTATGAAACATTTTTATTGAAGTAAATGTTGAGAGTAGCATCACGTAATTAAGTCATACAGCATCATCTTGAGATTTAACATTTGTCCATTGTCAAAGAATATTTTTTTGCCC
Organism: Noturus placidus; assembly: GCA_022414735.1. Lineage (NCBI taxonomy): Eukaryota > Metazoa > Chordata > Actinopteri > Siluriformes > Ictaluridae > Noturus > Noturus placidus. The sequence continues at coordinate 17,726 of JAFFST010045781.1, read as the reverse complement.
AGATTAAACCCCAAGCTTAAACAATTTGGGAACTTAAAAAAAAGAAAAAAGAAAACAAAAATGATCCATGCTGATCTTTCTGACATTGAATTCTGTCACCTGAAAAATTCTCTATACGTTTATGTGACTGCAAAATTTTCATTCCAAATACGAGCTTGTCCACAGACCGTGCTTCAGCCTAAATCACAGACCTCCATGTATTTTCCTAGTCACTATAAGTTGGCTGTATGCTCAATAAGGCACTACCTTTAACAGATTACTGCTGGCACACTCCACGCTCTCTAGTGGTGCAGGAAAGCAGAAGGTTAACCACCCAATGTTAACCTCGTTCTAATTCTGTCTTCCTCATGACATCATCAGCCAGCGCCCCACCAGTGGCTTTCGATGTCACTATTCCCTGACGGTTCCTTTAGTGAGCACATGCACAAGGACCTGGGGGCTCCCTCCTTCTCTTATTTCATACCTCACTGCTTACGATCCTTCATAGTCAACATACTAACCTCAACCTGTCTCAGGGGCGTGCATTCACACGTGTGCATACATGCATACATACAGCCACACACACACACACACACCTGACACACTTACAGGAGAGAGGGCTTCAGCTCTTTCAGCAAATCCTTTATGGTGCTCCAGCACCTTGAAATACAGGGCTATGTTGTAAAGAGAGCAACCACCATGCCTGTCTTATGCCATCATTTTTTTGTGGTAATGGGAGTAAGTTATTGTGCTGATGTTTAAGTTATTAGTATGTACTGCACTACACAGATCGATCAGCTTCACTAATTCAATTCAGTTTGATTTGTGTAGCACTTTTAACAATGGACATTTTCTCAGAGCAGCTTTACAGAAACATATAAACACAGGAAACAGGTTTTAAGTGTGTGAATTGATCCCTATTGAGCAAGCCGGTGGTGACAGTGGTGAGGAAAAACTCCCTCAGCTGATATGAGGAAGAAATCTTGAGAGGAAATAGACTCAGAAGGGAACCCATCCTCATCTGGGTAAGTTCACTAAGCCTAAACAGTTTGTAGTAGTCAATATTCATAAACTACAACTGTACAGATTTAGTTTATGAATAAACAGTATAGGACGTTTGCAAAAATATCAAACAATGCATTGCCAAATCACAAATTAAGCCTTACAGTACGGAGGACCTTGTTTCATTTTGAATAACCTTTACACAAGCTTGTAAGGAAACTGGCAAGAAAATAGGAAACATGCAGACATTCCCAAGTGACAACATGGCGTTTCACCAGCCTCATCAATTAACACACAGTTACACTCCAACCAGCGGTTCCCTTTCAAAGGGAACTCCACTATGCGTGTAACATAACACTATGGGAGCGCCCCTTGCACGTGACCGGCATCTGAAGCTTGTGTATAAAATCAGGCCTATTTATAGGCCTGCCATTATCAGGTGACATGGCAATTAAATCACGTCGTGTGAGATATATATATGTCCGTAGTGTATGAATGTTGGTGTGAGTGTGTATGTGATTGTGCCCTGCGATGGACTGGCACCCTGTCCAGGGTGTGCCCCGCCTTGTGCCCGATGCTCCCTGGGAT
>JAFFST010045781.1:809-11473 GCA_022414735.1 Noturus placidus | reverse complement strand
TATTAGGTTTAGGGGGGCAATCACTTTTTCACACAGGGCCATGATGGTTTGGATTTTTTTTCACCTTTAATAATAAACACCTTCATTTACAAATTGCATTTTGTGTTTACTTGTGTTGTCCTTGACTATTGTTTAAATTGGTTTGATGTTCCGAAACACTTAAGTGTGACAAACATGCAAAGGAACAGGAAATGAGGAAGGGGGCAAACACTTTTTCACACCACTGTAGTGTGCTGAGTCATTTTGCCTTTTCACCTGTTCAGCATTAGAGAAGGAAAATACATTTTGATGGACACTAAATTCGATGTACCTTCTTCTTAAACACAAAAAAAGTAAATCTCCAAACTGTGACACTTAACCACATCACGATGCTGGCTCCCCCCCAACCTTTTTTTTTTCTTTTTTTGCAAAAGAGCATCTCACTTTCATCTCTCCTATCCCACATGACACCATACTTCAGCATACCTGTAGCTCAATGTGTAACATCAAATCCTCTTCAATGTCAACCACTCAGTAGGCAAAAAGCAGTGCACCAAAGGAGTAGTATGTCCAAATTCTCAGTATTCATAAAACAGTAGCTGAGAAATCCCCAAATGACCTACTGAGTCAACTGAGATTCTGAAGTTATGAAGCATTGGACACTGCGCTATCCCATAAGGCAACGGGACTGGCACGGAAGAGCTGTCACAATCAAAAATGGTCGAAGGCAGCACGTTGGCTCTTTAAGTTGCAGGTCACATGACAATGCCAACATGGCTGATGTAGCATGTCCGCATTTTATTCATACTTCACACATATTGGTACGTATAGTATCAATGGATGAGCAGTAGGTACTGAATCGAATGCAGAAGGTACTGTCACAGTACCTGTCTCTGTATCTGTTGCTTTTCTTTTTGGGTGATTTTTGTTTTGTTGTACTTCATTAATGTAAACTGCTTCATTTAAGACTGTTTTACAAACACAGCATCCAGAACTCTGTTCAAACTATTGTATGTATTTGAACATAGTGTAGCTAGCTATCTTATCCAAACGGTTGTTAGCTATTTCTAAACTTAGCTATTTGAAATCATGAGCAAGTTCCATCCAGTCACCCATCCAAGCTTATCCTACACAGGGTCTGAGTTTGGTGTCTATCCCAGGGAACTCTGGGCACAAGGCAGACGACACCCTGGACAGGATGCCAACCATCACAGGGCACAATCGCACACACACACACATACACAGACACACACACACACACACACACACACACACAAACTACAGACAATTCACACCCTACTGTGTTTGTATAAGTCCACTGGACTCATATAAACACTCCAGTTTTAATTCAACACCAGGGATTTTATTGTGTACAGTGCATGTCTTTGGACTGGAGGAGGAAACTGGAGTACCCAGAGGAAACCCCTGAAGCACTAGAAAAAACATGAAAACTCCACGCACACAGGACAGGGCGGAGGCAGGAATCAAACCCAAGACCCTGGAGGTGTGAGGCACATGTGCTAAATACTAAGCAACCGTGATCCACACAAGGGAAAGTAAAGTAAAACTTTGCATAATGTCATTTGTACAGAATGTGTAAGCACTCTACTCTGTTTTAATGATGATGATGATGATGATGACGATGACGATGATGTAATGACACAGGAGCATCATGGACATTTTGACAGCCGGTACCTGATCACAAACTAAACTGATTAGGCATTTTCTATAGCACATCATGTATAAGTTAGAATTGCAAAACAGATTCCCCAAAGTTACATGATGGCATTTTTATGCTTGTACACAGTCATCAAATAGAACATCAATACATTTGGCTTCCCATCTAACCAGAGCTAGTAATTACAATAGTTTTATCCTTGTCAACCATCACAAAATACAAACTGTTGTATTTGGCTGTTGTTCCTTACTGGTCCTTGATTACCAGATATTTTGCTGTTTGTGTGTGTGTGTGTGTGTGTGTGTATGTGTGTAAGTGTTTTAAGGATTGCTTCCTGCATATAAGATGTTTGCAGCAAAAAGAGTGACATTTGTCTCCATTAGGCACAGGCTAAACGCTTCATTAAGACGGAGTGCGATGAGAAATGTAACCCTCACTCTCTACTTGTGTCGGAGGCTAAAATCCGCCGTGACGTTTGATGTGTTTGGGGTAATGGCAACTGTCACAGTGTCAGACAGGACATTTGTGGCCACAGTTTGTGTCACCACAGCCCATCAGTGGGAAATTACACAGCGAAGAGAACACAATTAGCCTTCCAACTTGTTAAAAACCGTCTCACCCTAAATGAGCTCCACTTTGGGAGAAAAAAAAACATTTCAAACAAATCCCAGTGTTTATTATAAATCTTTTGTTTTCCTCCTTCTCTCCGGGGTTCACAAAGTGAGCAAGGAAGTAGGGGAGGAAAAGAAGAAAAGGTGTGTGGAGAAAACGAAGCGGGCGCAATTGCTCATTCCTCAAATATATGACAACAAATCATTATGGGTACCATGACGATTGATCAAGAGTCAGCTGGTAATTGATATCAGCAAAGCCTTTTTGTTTTTTCTTCTTCTTTCTTCTCCACACTCTCATCTCTCACACACTCAGGCCACTGCGGTGTCGAAAATGTTCCCTGACACCATGTGGCACACTCAACGAGGTGGCTGCTTCTATCTATCAAAGGGAAATTGAATTACAGTAATAACTACGCCAATGAGGTCTTATTTGTATGTGTTTGAGCAGTTGCGCCTTTTTCACCTCGTATATCCCTCGATGGTGAAGAAAGCACCTATTGTGCCTGCGAGTATGCAATTCTAACATATTACAATCAAGTGTTTTGTGCCTAGAAGCGGGGGGGGGGGGGTTGTATTTACAGCACGGAGATGCTTCCGTCGCATCGTTGAGTTTAATTAGTAATATCACACATCGTTTTCCACACAGGCTAAATTTCAGTAACCATTAATGACCTTCATTTGGGTCTCATTGGCTGCGATGCAAATGCACTGGATACAGAAGTGCAAAAATAACAACACGCCATTTTGCTTTCTCCTGCAGACAACTTTGAAGTTACGTTATATAAATCATTCGGCCATTAAATTGATGTGCCGCAAGATGGTTAAAAGCATGCATTTAAAACGATTTACAGCACCCACTGAGAGGGAGAAATCCTTAACCCTTTAACGCAGATGGCTAAAATGATTCCAGATGTAATATCCAGATGTTATTATTGTGTTAAAAAAATACATTCAGTTTCCACTTGAATGTATTATGGATTTTAAAACAAACAAACAAACAAATAAACAAAAATATATACTCTTTGCACCATTTAAGTGTAAATATGATTGTGTAAACCTTCAAAATAGTTACCATTACCACTGAAAAAAAAAACCCTTAAAGAATTATATTTTTTATTACTATCAGTATCCAGAAACTACATTAGTGCCTTTGACCATGACCATAATTTCATCATTCATGGGGTAAACCGAAGAGTTTCCAAAACAAACGACACAGCTGGCTGGTGACCTGCACAGGTCATGTAATGGTTACAAAGGGGTGTAACAGAAAAGCGTTTGCCCTTTCATCTGACATATGAGTTCGAGTCCTGATAATACCACAGCCATCCCTGGCTGGGAGTCCAAGAGAGCTGAAATACTTATAATAAGTAGTAAGGACATTGCATGTGCTATAGATTTTATATAGTAATAAGAATTATTATTATTTATTATTACTACTACAGTGCCCTCCACTAATATTGGCACCATTGGTAAATATGAGCAAAGAAGGCTGTGAAAAATTAGTTATTGCTTAACCTTTTGATATTTTGTTTAAAAAAAAATTCACAAAAATACTTTGCTCTCATGGATATCAAATAATTCAACACAGGTTTATAAAAAATTAAAACAAAAAACATCTTTGTTAATTCATATGAGAGAAATATATTTGAAGTATATTCCCATTGATATTTGACTATTTTTTTTTAGTACACCTGGGTGACTAGAAACAGGAAAGTGTTCAACCAGGACTTTGAACACTTGAGGGGTGTAAATATGAGGTAACACAGACCAAATTCCCTTAGTCATTCATAACAAAGGGTAAGGCCTAGGAATATAAATGTGATGTGCATCAAAATGTTGTTGAGTTTCACAAAATGGGAAGTGACTATAGGAAAATAGCACAAGCACTGAAAATGCCCATTTCCACCATCAGGGAAATAATTAAGAAGTTCCAGTAAATTGGAAATGTTATGAATCAACCTGGAATTTGATGGGTGTCTATATCGTCTCACGTCACTGTGAAGAGGAGGTTTCAAGAGGCCAAATAATCTCTAAGGACCACAGCTGGAGAATAGCAGAAGTTAATTGTGTCTTGGGGTAAGAAAATTTCCAAAACTACAATCCAAAGTCACCTACATCACCACAAGCTGTTTAGAAAAGTTTCAAGAAAAATGCCTCCACTATCATCCAAAAACAAACTCCAGGGTCTTCAGTTTGCCAGACACTACTGGAACTTCAAATGGGATTGGGTTCTATGGTCAGATGAAAGCAAAACAGAGATTTTTGGCAATAAACACCAGAGGTGGTTTTGGCTCACACAGAAAGGTAGCCATATGGGAAAAGTACCTCATACCACGGTTAAATATGGTGGTGGCTCTTTAATGTTTTGGGGCTGTTTTTCTGCCAGAGGACCTGGACATTTTATTAGGATATATAGCATCATGAACTCTATCAAATATCAACAGATATTAAATGAAAGCCTGACTGCCTCTGCTAGAAAGCTTCAAAAGGGCCATGGTTGGATCTTCCAGAAGGACAATGATCCAAAACATACATTAAAATCTACACAAAAATGGTTTATTGACCACAAAATCAAGGTCCTGCCATGGCCATCCAAGTCCCTGAAAACCTGTGGGGTGAACTGAAGAGGAGAGTCCACCAGTGTGGACCTCAAAATGTGAAGGATCTGGAGAGATTATGTATGGAGGAATGATCTCAGATCCCTTGCCATGCATTTACCAACCTCATCAGGCATTATAGGAGAAGACTCAGAGCTGTTATCTTGGCAAAGGGGGGTAACACAAAGTACTGGCTAAAAGGGTGTCAGTAATTGTTGCACACCTACATTTAACAAATACATTTTTATAAACCAAGGGGCGCACGGTGGCTTAGTGGTTAGCACGTTCGCCTCACACCTCCAGGGTCCAGGGTTCGAGCCCCGCCGGGGCCATGTGTGTGCGCGGAGTTTGCATGTTCTCCCCGTGTGTCGGGGGTTTCCTCCGGGTACTCCGGTTTCCTCCCCCAGTCCAAAGACATGCATGGTAGGCTGATTGGCGTGTCTAAAGTGTCCGTAGTGTATGAATGGGTGTGTGAGTGTGTATGTGATTGTGCCCTGCGATGGACTGGCACCCTGTCCAGGGTGTACCCCGCCTTGTGCCCGATGCCTCCTGGGATAGGCTCCAGGTTCCCCGTGACCCTGAAAAGGAGTAAGCGGTTGAAGATGGATGGATTTTTATAAACCTGTGTTTTGTCTGCAATTGTTTCATATTCATGAGAGCAGAGTATTGTTTCTGATTGTTTTTTTTGTTTTTTTTACAAAAGATCAAAAGGTTAAACAATAAAAACAGTCATCTTTGCTCATATTTACCAAGGCTGCCAATATTAGCACTGTATATGCATCAAGGGGTTCTAATAATTCTGTAGTTGTAAAGAAGAGACCACGTAAAAGAAAAATTCGAAAGGTGGGAGAAACTGATGACTTCCAGTATAACTATAAAATAAAGGCGTAAGCTGAGTAAAACCTCACAGCAGAAATGTGGATGTCACCACTCAGTATTTCTGTACACAAACATCACATGACCAGGAGTACTGATGTTATTCATGGTGTGTTTGTGTAAGCATGAATAAGAGAAATAAGTGGTCAGGAACTTTGGGAATATCAGGTAATGTGTGACACTGATTAGCATGGCAAACACAGCAAACGTTCACTTCTCTTACCCACTCATCAGCAGCTGCATTTGAAAACTCTACTCGGGTGACATCTGATCAAGCAGCATGGACCTTTGAGACATATACAATTTCAGTGTCTCTCTCTCTCTCGCTCTCTCACTGACACTCTCTCTCACACACACACTGAGAGCTCATTACTCCTGGCATGTATATTTTATTGAACCAACATTCCAGATATTCAACAGTGACACAAATAAAATATTTACTGAATCTCAACATTGACTCCATGTAAGTCAAAATGTAACACCTAAACTTAACACCTTAAACTCCCAAGTCCAATCAATGTGTCCAGATTCCCACTCAAAACTCTCATAACTACATACTTTCCCTATTAGTTACACTGTAAAAAATTCATAGTTAAGATGAATAAATCAATAATAAGCGAATACTTCAAGGGGTTAACTTTGGGAACTACTGTAGTGATCAGTTCTATTTAAACATACTAAAACTAGTACTAAGTACAGAGATCATGGGAAAGGAAAATGAGAAGTGTTTTTTGTAGAATATCTTTTGTCTTACATATGTAGGGGAGCTATGTTTGCCAGCACCACGTAGGTTGTGCCTTCATCGATGGATGTTCATGGACCTCCACATCTCAGTTGGACCGCAACGTTTCAGTCTTTTTGAATTTGTTAATAAATGTGGCAACAGTGTTGTGTGTGATGCACTTGCCATGTTTCCTGTTAAAGTCCATCACAACCTTGCAACAGCTTCCTGACCAAACCATCAGAAAGAGTTCAATACATTCTTCTTTTGTCAAAGGAATTCTTAAAGGCTATCTGATACCTTCTTCCTATGAGCAGTTAGGTAGTGCTCATATTTTAAGAGATGCCTAGCTAGGCTTGTGTGGAGACAGCTCGCAGAGCAGTCTCATTGGGTTTAAGGTCAAAGTGACTGGGTATTTCTATAACAGACAATGCTGTCTTCTTCCTCTTCAAATATCTCTTAGGGTGCTTTCACAAACCGCTAACCAGAGCACCTTTTGTGCTGATGTGAGAAAAATGGGCCAGTGCAATGTGCACACTTTCCAGTTCTAGCTTGTATCAGCTAATTAACTATATTAGATTTACTATTATTATTAATACCCCGTCCAGGGTGTCCCCCGCCTTGTGCCATGAGTCCCCTGGGATCAGCTTCAGGCTCCCCTGCAACCTTTTGTAGGATAAGCGGTTTGGAAAATAAATAGATGGATAGGCGGATTGTAATTAATAAAGATAAAATAAAGATCGGCCAACTCAAGGGAAGTTGTATGAGAAGGTTGTTTGGGCAGGTTGTTTGAGGAGGATCTATGAGGAGGTTGTATGAGGAGGTTTTATGAAGAGGTTTTATGAGGAGGTTGTTTGAGGAGGTTGTATGAGAAGGTTGTTTGAGGAGGTAGTTTGAGGAGGATGTATGAGGAGATTGTATGAGGAAGTTGTATGAGGAGATTGTATGAGGAGATTGTATAAGAAGCTTGTATGAGGAAGGTTTTTGAGGAGGTTGCATAATGAGGTTGTTTGAGGAGGTTATATGAGGAGGTTGTATAAGAAGCTTGTATGAGGAGGTTGTTTCAGTCACGTCAAGTGGCTTTATTGTCATTTAAGCCATATATAGCTGGTATAGTACACAGTGAAATGAAACAACATTCCTCCAGGACCTTGGTGCTACATAAAACAATACAAAAACTATATGAGGCGACACAGACTGAATAAGACCTACACATTTCTAAATAAAGTGCACATGCAAATGGATCCTAACAATACAAGTCAGTACAGTACTACTAAAACAGGACAATGAGAACAGTAAGTGACCGTGTAGTGCCGACCAGTACACAGTTTTAGTTTGGAAGTGTCCGATATAACAGGAAGTGCAAAAGAGTAGCAATATAATAAAAAAAATATGTGAATTTAAACATAACATTCTATGACTTAGTATTCAGCCAGGTAAAGTGTATAATAGTGACAAGAAATTAAATATGTTATTTTTATAAATACAGCAGCAGCAAAAAATGTAATAGAGTCAATACAGAAATGTGCAAATATTTCAATGGGAGTAGGATGGTGGTCAGATCAATGTGTGTGTGTGTGTGTGTGTGTGTGTGTGTGTGTGTGTCAGTCCAGTCTTTGAGTATTGAGGAGTCTGATGGCTTGAGGGAAGACGCTGTTACACAGTCTGGCCATGAGGGCCTGAATACTTCTATATTTTTTCCAGATGGCAGGAGGGTGAAGAGTTTGTGTGAGGGGTGTGTGGGGTCATCCACAATGCTGGTGGCTTTGCGGATGCAGCGTGTGGTGTAAATGCCTATGATGGAGGGAAGAAAGATCACAATGATCTTCACAGCTGTCCTCACTATCCGCTGCAGGGACTTGTGATCTAATACGGTGCAATTTTTGAACCAGACATTGATGTAGCTGCTCAGGATGCTGTCAATATTTCCTCTGCAGAACATGGTGAGGATGAGGGGTGGGAGACGCGCTTTTTTTTAGCCTTTCTTGGTTATGGAGGTGGTGTTGAGGGACCAGGTGAGGTTCTCAGTCAGGTGAACACCAAGGAATTTGGTGCTCTAAATTTGAGGAAGTTGCATGAGGAAGTTGTATGAGGAGGTTGTTTGAGGAGGTTGTATGAGGAGGTTGTTTGAGGAGGTTGTATGAGGAAGTTGTATTTGGAGGTTGTTTGAGTAAGTTGTATGAGGAAGTTGTATGAGGAGGTTGGTTGAGGAGGTTGTTTGAGGAGGTTGTTTGAGGAAGTTGTATGAGGAGGTTGTATGAGGAGGTTGTTTGAGGAGGTTGTATGAGGAGGTTGTTTGAGGAGGTTGTTTGAGGAGGTTGTTTGAAGAAATTGTATGAGGAGGTTGTTTGAGGAAGTTGTATGAGGAAGTTGTATGAGGAAGTTGTATGAGGAAGTTGTATGAGGAGGTTGTATTTGGAGGTTGTTTGAGAAAGTTGTTTGAGGAAGTTGTATGAGGAAGTTGTTTGAGGAGCTTGTTTGAGGAGGTTGTATGAGGAGCTTGTTTCAGGACGTTGTATGAGTAGGTTGTTTGAGGAAGTTGTATGAGTAGTTGTTTGAGGAGGTTGTTTGAGGAAGTTGTATGAGGAGATTGTTTGAGGAGGTTGTATGAGGACGTTGTATGAGGAGGTTGTTTGAGGAAGTTGTATGAGTAGTTGTTTGAGGAGGTTGTTTGAGGCAGTTGTATGAGGAGATTGTTTGAGGAAGTTGTATGAGGAAGTTGTATGAGGAAGTTGTATGAGGAAGTTGTTTGAGGAGGTTGTATGAGGAAGTTGTATGAGGAGCTTGTTTCAGGACGTTGTATGAGGAGGTTGTTTGAGGAAGTTGTATGAGGAGGTTGTTTGAGGAAGTTGTATGAGGAAGTTGTATGAGGAGGTTGTTTGAGGAGCTTGTTTGAGGAAGTTGTATGAGGAATTGTATGAGGAAGTTGTATGAGGAGGTTGTTTGAGGAAGTTGTATGAGGAATTGTATGTGGAAGTTGTATGAGGAGGTTGTTTGAGGAGGTTGTATGAGGAGGTTGTATGATGATGTTATTTGAGGAAGTTGTATGAGGAAGTTGTATGAGGAGGTTGTTTGAGGAGGTTGTATGAGGAGGTTGTATGAGGAGGTTGTTTGAAGAAGTTGTATGAGGAATTGTATGAGGAAGTTGTATGAGGAAGTTGTATGAGGAGGCTGTTTGAGGAAGTTGTATGAGGAGGCTGTTTGAGGAAGTTGTTTGAAGAAGTTGTTTAAGGAAGTTGTATGAGGAAGTTGTTTGAGGAAATTGTATGAGGAAGTTGTATGAGGAGTTTGTTTGAGGAGCTTGTTTGAGGAGCTTGTTTAAGGAAGTTGTATGAGGAAGTTGTATGAGGAAGTTGTATGAGGAAGTTGTATGAGGAGTTTGTTTGAGGAGCTTGTTTGAGGAGCTTGTTTGAGAAAGTGGTCTGAGGAGGCTGTTTGAGGAGGTTGTTTGAGGAGGTTGTATGAGGAGGTTGTTTGAGGAGCTTGTTTGAGGAAGTTGTATGAGGAAGTTGTATGAGGAGGTTGTTTGAGGAGGTTGTGTGAGGAGGTTGTTTGAGGAGGTTGTTTGAGGAGGTTGTTTGAGGAGCGTGTTTGAGGAAGTTGTATGAGGAGGTTGTTTGAGGAGGTTGTTTGAGGAAATTGTTTGAGAAGGTTGTTTGAGGAGGTTGTTTGATGAAGTTGTATGAGGAGGTTGTTTGAGGAAGTTGTATGAGGGAGTTGTATGAGGAGGTTGTTTGAGGAAGTTGTTTGAGGAAGTTGTATGAGGAGGTTGTTTGAGGAGCGTGTTTGAGGAAGTTGTATGAGGAGGTTGTTTGAGGAGGTTGTTTGAGGAGGTTGTTTGAGGAGGTTGTTTGAGGAGGTTGTTTGATGAAGTTGTATGAGGAATTGTATGAGGAAGTTGTATGAGGAAGTTGTATGAGGAGGCTGTTTGAGGAAGTTGTATGAGGAGGCTGTTTGAGGAAGTTGTTTGAAGAAGTTGTTTAAGGAAGTTGTATGAGGAAGTTGTTTGAGGAAATTGTATGAGGAAGTTGTATGAGGAGTTTGTTTGAGGAGCTTGTTTGAGGAGCTTGTTTAAGGAAGTTGTATGAGGAAGTTGTATGAGGAAGTTGTATGAGGAAGTTGTATGAGTAGTTTGTTTGAGGAGCTTGTTTGAGGAGCTTGTTTGAGAAAGTGGTCTGAGGAGGCTGTTTGAGGAGGTT
>JAFFST010045780.1:37309-48124 GCA_022414735.1 Noturus placidus | reverse complement strand
TATATATATATATATATATATGCGTGTGTGTGTATATATATGTATGTATGTGTGTGTGTAAACAATATATATTTTAAATGGGGTGGCAAAGGCCAGTGCTAAAGGTTGGCTGAACAGGCACATGTTTGCAGAATGTCTGATTTGGTCCGTGGTGCAAAACGAAGGCGTAAAATAATTCTTTCATGGTTAGTTGAGAACGCATACCATGATCTGCGACAGCCGGTGTACAACGATCAGCGGAGGCCGATTTAGCACCATGGAGCCCAAAGTCAGTTCTGGAAGTGTCTGAAATTTCGTGCTGTTACGACTCTGGGTTAAAATCCACCAACAGGTGGAAGGCATAAGACTCCACGAAATTACACTCCAAAGCAGCAGTAGCAAGGTTTTAAACACTTTTAAAGAACGTTTCCGTTTACGTCTGCTCGTTTTCTTCACGAGATCTTAACGTGGTTTTCTGGATCATGCTGAACGATTGCGTATGCAGAAACTGGTCATTTTCTTTAATCACGGACGCGGAGAGCACACATTATCAAACAGTCTGCTAGAGAATTCGGCTTCATTGCTTCATTCATACCATGTCAAAGCCAGCTTGAGTTTAAACTTGTGGTTGAAATACTAACAACACTACAGTGACTTGCATTGCATTTGCATTAGCATTAGCGTGAGTGTCGGTTTTGCAGACTTTGCAGAGGTCCGAGTTTTATTACAAAAGAGTTTGACGCAGGTTTATTGACAAAACACCCAAAGCACGTGCGTCTCGCTGTGTCTATCATACGAGGTCGTGTCACTCAGTCTGACCGTGACCTTCTCCTCAGTGTGTATTAAATGCCGTCCGGAATCAGATAAATTCCCCCGAAACATCCGTCTCATTGTTATAGGTGTCAGTCATACAGGGTCATAAATAAAGGCACCTGTTGAATTATGGATGTGATGAAGTGGAGCTGGCACCTTAACTGAACACTCTCTCTCTCTCTCTCTCTCTCTCTCTGTCTGTCTCTCTCCAGGCCTTTTCCATCAGAGGACACAGCGTTGAACGAAGATGACGTCTACAGAAGCTTAGAGGAACTGGCCGAGTAAGTGTCAACATTTACCACACACACAAACACTCACACTCACTAGCCTTTTTGATCCCCGCCGCCTCCTTATTTTATATCAACAATCTGCTGTAATTCCCCTCATTGGTTGCCATAGCAATGGTATGGATCGAGTCCATGCAGCGGAGGAGTTAAGAAGGTATGGAGGAAAAGAGGGATGTAGGAACAGAGACCGAGGAAGGATGAGTGAAAGAGAGAGAGAGAGAGAGATAGTGCTGGCGTTTGCTCACAGAGCCACAGCAACCTCTCGGATCCTTCCAGAACCAGTCTCGGCTCTCACAGCTGCCTAATGTAATCACACACTCCTCTCCCACATCAGCCACGTCGGCTTTTACGGAGGACGGAGAGGCCTGTCATTTCACTGTCAGAGCATCAAATTCAAAATACGCTCGTCATATTGGATGGAGTTGGCGTGAAATGATTTTGTTTTCAGGTGTAACGCACAGTTAAGTGTGTCTTTGAGACTTTAAAGGTACCTGATTGTCTGTGAAACACTTTTTTCATCAGATTTACTCTCTCTTTCTCTCTTATTTATTTATTTATTTATTTATTTATTTATTTATTTATTTTTAAATCAGTAGACACAGAATGCCTTTATATTATCTCTACAACTCTCACCTGTTTTGCTCAGAGGGTTGTTAATATTCATAAACAGGTCCATGATTATCATTTAATATTCATTAATTGAAACCGGTCAGAAATGCGAGTCTGATGCGGCAACCCAACGACTTCCTAATTCCACCAAATGAGAAAGAAAGCATGCTCAGCGAAGAGAGCAACGTTTTGCATATCAATAGAAACAGGAGACATCTTAGAAATCAGCATTTTAAAAATAATAATTTGTTACCTTTACAAACCTTAGCGGAAAAATGCTGATTCCTTATTAAATGTAATGAAACCCCTTAAATTCAATCAATCGCTTATAATCTCAAGACGTTGTCGATGCCACGGTGAGATTAATGGCCTGAGTAGGAACCATTGCAAGAGGAATCTTTTGGGTTAAAATAAATCAATATTTTAACCACATAAAAACTGTGCCTCTTTATATTTAATGCACTCTCTCACTGCACAAGCTGTGTCTGACTTCACTCGAGGTCCGCTTGGTCGGACTCATCTCGCAGTACTACTACTCATCAGCTACTCATTGTTGGTGCCAAATGAAGGCGATATTACTGTGTTTACATTACAGGTTTACATTTTACCATCCAGAGAAACTATAAACTCATTCATTGATTGTAAGTTGAGAATGCATACCATGATCAAAGTGATCATATTCCTGACATAAAGATGTTCCTAAGGTGTTTGTGTTCGTTTCTTGGACCGAAACAAGGTTATTTTTTTCCAGGCTTGACATGTCAGACATGTGTTCCGTGCTTTAAAGCGACCGTTTGAGCAATAATATAGTGTCTGATTCCCCTTGAGACTCTGGAGCTGAGTATTTTCTCTTCACCTTGGTGATGAGTGCTAGTCGCGGTAAAACGAAGCGGCAGCACAACATACGACAAGTTATTGGAGTTAATTGCGGCTGTTTAAGGTAACCTAGGAAGTCATTCCCTACTCACTTTCAATAAATCCCCACCGGCAGGGGTCCCGTGTTCCATCGTGTTTAATGCGTCCATCCCAAATCTGACAACGCATGAAATTATTCAATTGGCGAGAGCATTCCGAATTGCTCAGAGACTCCCTTTCCTCCTTTCAGCTGAAATGGCAATCAGGTGCCTGGACACACGCGGTGTCACAAGCGCTTTCCTTCATCCTCTCCGCTAGCTGCCATGTTGCTGAGGTACCCAGTTTAGTTTGCACTAAGGACAGCTTACCTTATGCACGTTACATCAGGAGTACGAACTAACGTCTGAGAATGTATAGATGAAACGTGTGTGTGTAGTGTGACGTGTGTAGATATGGGATACTACTGTGTCCATACTATTAGTAGCCAGATTTGAGTGTAAGCAGTACATCTCTACAGAAAGACGTTATTCATCATTAGCTTATTTTCACCAGAGTGACACTGTCCGTATTTCTTTGGCTGGTTTTAGGAATACAGAGGAATAAAGGAAGATAAACAATCAGAGTGCCTGACTTTAACTTTGCCAGTGGGAAAGATCGCATAGCCTCTAAGATAGAATATATAACCCAGTAATAATCATAATAATAATAAGAAACACAATTTATATATACAGCACCTTTAATTTGCTAGAAAGTCTCAAGACGCTTTGCATAAAACAATACAAACAACGGTTAAATGTGATAAAATGATAAGGGCGCTATAGTCGAAGTATTATTTTTTTTATTATTATTTTGAATGGTGAGAGTAATTATAGTTTTGGTTTGGGGTATATATTTTTCCTCAGGTATGTAAAGGAATGTAAATGAATAAACCAGTCAGTGTGGTTGAAGCGATTTAATCCATTATAGATGAATTCCAAGAACGTTTGGAGGAGGATCAAGGACCTGCTGCCGCCTGTTTCAGAATCAGTGCATGGTTAAACCACTTGCATGTCTTAGAATATAATCCGAGTCAATAACTGGTTTGTTTTTATGGGCTCCATGAACTATTTCCAGCAGGATTATGGGTATTATTAGTGGGTAGCCTGCACAGAGGCAGCGGGGAACATACTTTTATCTGTCTGACACGTTCCTGGATCTTTTTTGTGTTCTCAAACCAACATTTATGTATCAGCGTGTGCCTTCTGCTCTTCCCACTACTCATATGCACTGTATTATTATTATTATTATTATTATATGATTTCCAGATTATAACATGTTGTACATTTCTACATGGTCTTGCCTGGTCTTAGTTTTACGGAAATGATTATTAGGTATGTTCTAACTATATCACTCACACTTGAGACTCATGGCAGGGGTCATGACATGTTTTTTAATGTGTTTTTATTATTTTCCCTAATGTTTAATTATAATATGAGTAAAGTAATTTATGACCTTTTTGACCCTCTGACTGAAACAATGGTTTTTTGTGTCCTCTGCCTTTAAGACCTCAATGTAACCACCCACTGTATTGATTGGCTGACATCTTTGCCTGTGAATTAATTATCGTCGACCCCTGCTGTAACACATGCGGCGAC
Organism: Noturus placidus; assembly: GCA_022414735.1. NCBI lineage: Eukaryota > Metazoa > Chordata > Actinopteri > Siluriformes > Ictaluridae > Noturus > Noturus placidus. The sequence goes on along the minus strand of JAFFST010045780.1, from coordinate 43,947 downwards.
TAAGGAATAAGTGCCGGCGGGTGGGGCTAGCGGTGGGTTAATAAAAAAGTAGGCGTCAGTCTTGCTGTATGGGCAGTCGTATGCAAATGTTGCCCGTGTGACGTCACAAATCCTGCCAATCCAAACGAGCCATTTTTGGCGCTTGGTTAAATAAACTCTCTTTTTGTACTGAGGAGGACATATTAAGGACGTTTTTAATGGTACAATGACTTCTTACATGTCAAATGATCAAGAGAAATTAGATTTCTCATGTCATGACTCCTTTAAGCCCAAATCATCTGATCTGATCAACTATCCAGAAAAAAGGAGGCAGAGGCAGATTTTAGTGAGCTGTCAACACCCTCATTAGCTTTAAAGCTTTAAAAAAAAATCATAAAACAGAGATGGTTATTTACCACCGTAACCCATGGCAACTAGGGCTCCCCACTTTATTGCTATGCCTATAGGGCTGGTCCACAGTATACTACGTACAGGATAATTCCAATTGCGTGACCAGCAGCATTCTTCCATTTGCTGTTCTGAGTTCAATCAGGAAGCATTTTTTGGGGAAAATGCTAGATTCTGCCCTCACACACTCACCACGAAGTCCATCACAGATCACTGTGCTAAGCTAGATCCAGCTGATGCTCTCCTCGGGGGGGGGGGGTGTCAAAAGGGTTCTCCCACGCTCTTTTATTATATAAGATGAAAATAAAAAATCTATTATTTTAAGATAAACAAAGATGAGTATAACACGTACTGACCATTGTTTTATTGAATGAGTGATTTTAACACACTAGATCAGGGGTGTCAAACTCATTCTCACCGAAGGCCACATCAGCATAATGGTTGCCCTCGATGGGCCACATTAACAGTATGAATGTAACAAAATGCAATGTAATTTAAAGTAAAGTAAGCTAAACTTTATTATATTGTTAAATAACATTCAATAATTCAATAATGCATTCAACTTACAAACATTACATATGCATGTGCACTGATCTAAAAATTTAATGTTCAGTTTGAAACCCACATTACTTGAATCAGTGTTCAAACTATTAAAGCAAATAAAGAAAAATATTATAAACTAGTTATGATCTTAACCTTTAACTTCATTCAGAACTTTTTTCCAACTCACATCGCACGTGCACCATCTGTAGTTAGTCCCACCAAATATTCCCACGCAATTTATTTTTACTTACGGACTTCTGCACTGCATCAGAAATGTCCCGGCCCGTTGTGTCCCATGCATGGCAACTATATCCAAGAGCTCCTCAGTGACAGAGAGGTCCGGCTTCATGCCTCTAATAAAGATGGATAGTTGCGCTGTATCCATGTTGTCTGTGCTTTCATCCACAGCTAATAGACAGCTGCGTGTGTCTTCGGTGTTGCTAAATTTCCAGCTAACTCTTTAACTCGGTCCGTGATGGTATTTCTTGACACACTGACATTTTGAAAAGTCGGTGTCTGGTTGGGACACACCTGCTCACACACCTGCTCACACACCTTTAGCATGCGCTGCTTCAAAAATGCACCCTCTGAAAAAGACTTTGAATCTCGGGCGATTTTTCAGCCACAATAAAACTTGCTTTCACGACTGCAACTGCAGTTTGCCTTTTAATTCTGCTGCAATTCTTTGTTTTTCTCGGAGGCTATATTTCCCAAACTTAGCTTCGTGTTTGGTGTCAAAATGCCAACGTAGATTGCTCTCTTTCACGACTGACATCGCCTCATGATACAGAAGACAAACTGGTTTTTCACCTTGAAGTACAAACATGTACTTGTTCTCCCTTGTTCAGAACTCTGTTCTGAGTCTGATTCTGATTATGACTGCCTGATTCTGAATTCGATTTATTCTGACTGGCTGAGTCTTGCTGATTCTAACAACAAATCTGATTCTGACTCAGATTCTGATTGGCTGATTATGACTGTGGTTCTGACTCAGATTCTGATTGACTGACTCTGATTCTGTTTGTAACTGACTCTAATTCTGACTCTGATTCTGATTGTGGCAGACTCTGACTCTCATTGTGACTGACTATGATTCTGACTATGTTTCTGACTTACTCCTATTCTAACTTGCTGATTCTGATTTCTGAGTCTGACTGACTGATTCTAATGTAGACTCTGAATCGGCTTATTCTGACTCAGATTCTGACTCTGATTGTGACCGACTCTGACTCTGTATCTGACTCTGATTCTTATTCTGACTGATTCTAACTTAGACTCTGCATCTGACTCAGATCCTGATCGGCTAAATCTGACTGTGGTTTTCACTCTGGTTCCGACTGTAGTACTAACTCTTATTCTGATTCTAATTCTGAGTCCAGCTCAGAGGCTGATTCTGACAAACTGATTCTAATCTTAGTGCTGCCTCTGAATTTATGAATCCTTTAAGCAACATAATTGGTGAAGATCTATCAGAGAAATCACATTGAAGTGTAGTTATTGCTCAGGAGCAAGAGCTTTGTCATGAATCACTGTTTAGGTGAAAAGTCTTTCAAGTCTTTCCTCAACCTGCACAGTGCAGTGTGTTCTCACTGAAGGCTGCACTTCCAGAAGCTATAAAAACACAGTAGCTCAGTTTAAATTTAGCCCAATCGGTCATTAATAATCCGGCTCATGGCTCAATCGGGGAAAAGAACCTGAGGTCAGTATGGCTTACAATCAAACAAAGCAAGGTGGATGATTCGTGAAATGGCCATTAAGTAGAAGAATAACTAGTCTGTCAGATTATTTTTGCAATCAAGATATTGAATGGGATTTTGTCTCGGTCACAAGTCTGCCGAACAAACAAGCATGAACGGTAGCATTAATGCTAAATGCTGCCTCATATACACTTATTTGATTCAGATTAAATATAAGATACATGTGAAGAGAGATCTGTTACAGGTTTACTGTAATCTCCATTACACTAATCTCTATTAATGAACATTCCCTTCCTGTTTATTGACTGGTGCTGTTGTAAATGCGTGGAAAGATTATTTGGAACAGTTTCTTGAACACCTTTGGGCAATTGTTTCACCTGAAAATTGAATCAGGTGTAGAGTATGTACTTTTTGTTCAGCTGTTAACGTGCCTCTGTGTGTGTGTGTGTGTGTGTGTGTCTTAAATCTACTTTACAGTGAGCACGATGTGGGTGAGGACGATATCTATGACTGTGTGCCATGTGAAGATGAAGGAGATGATATCTACGAGGACATCATTAAGGTGGAAGTTAGACAGCCCATGGTGAGTGATATAATACTCCTAATGGCATTTGTGCATGTGCGCGCGAACAAGCCGGAGAGAGATGTTTCGTGTGCGCTCGTGTTTGAGAGCTCATTTGGAGAAAGACTGAATTATTCTTCCTTCATTATTCCCAACGCTGTGTGTGTGAGTTGATGTGCTCTGCTTACTTATGCCACTTTGCCTCCTTAATGCTGCAGATCCGATACATGCAGGTGAGTTCCTACTGCATATGAGTGTGTTGGTCCCTCAGTGCCCTTTCTCTCTGTTCCCCTTAATGTTCAGTACGTCCCCTCCTACACAACGACGTCCGCGCTTAGAGCTGTCACGTCAGATCGCCGGAACTAGAAAATCATGTCTCTACAACCGACCAGGAAACTCAGTAGCTTCTGACCAATCAGATTTAAGAATTCGTCATCGATGTGGTTTAACCAGCTGTTACGATATTATACGTTAGCGTGATCCAAGTATTAGAGCAAATATCCAACAAAACATAATTGTCAATGAATTGTCAATAATGTCAATGAATTGTTTAACCTCTACTCATAGTGGTGTTTATGTAAATTAGGCAATCATAGTACAGGAGGACGGACTTGTCAAAAAAAAAAAAAAAAAACGGGGTTGGACAACTGCTTGTTTTTATTGACCGTTAAATCTAGGTATCAAAAATATGGATAAACGAAAAGGGTTTGACGTGTAATAAGTAAACTATAATGCATAGTTTTTCTCTCTATACAATATACAAATATAAAGTAGAACAAAATGGCTTTCTCCAAGGCCTTGGCGCAACATAGTATAGAAAACTGACAAAATAATGGGAGAAGATAGTCCCCATACAATATGTAGTGCAAATTAGAAAGGTTTCAGTGCAAATAGGCAAGATACAGGATAAGTACACACTGTATAAAAAAGCACGGCAACACGATGACAGTGCAACAGCGTAGGATGAACAGTACAAGGACTGGCGTGTGATGGGTAAACAACCGAGAAACAACAGAGGTAGCAACAGAGAAAGAAATGACTACCTGGCCCCTCTTCAAAAGAGAAAATTTAAAACTGTGACAGCCTTGCTTAACATTGGACTATTTGACATTAAATAAATTAATCATTTGAACAGAATAAAGTGTGACACCTCCTAGAACAGTCAAGCTGCAGAATGATAATCATTAAGAGGCCGCAAACGCCAATAAAGGTGAATGACATTCGCCGAAATGGAGACGTTGCCACGTACGTACCGTATAAACGAGCTAATTTTGCCATTATAACGGCTTTATTACTGTTTTAGGAGCATTAATATTTATTAATAAGTTGCGTTCCTTACAACCAAGGAAGTGTCGAATTAATAGAATAAATGGCTTGTTGACCCTGTAGATCCTTGAATAATTATTAAACCCCCATCAGGAACGTAAACATAGTGAACGAGCGTGGGTCAAGTCAGATTCCCGGTTGAGTCAGGGACATGGAGTAGATCTCTGGGCGTAGAGCTGGGGATGATTTTTAAACCACCTTGAAGAGAGGCGAGGGGAAGATGTTTCCAAGCTGCACCCTGCACACATGCAGAGAGAGAGAGAGAGAGAGAGAGAGAGAGAGAGAGACATCTCATCTTTATCATCTGAGTACAACTCTTGTAAAAGGAAGAAAAGGCAAGGCAAAAATGCCTCGATGAAGACACAAGCGAGGGGAAAAAGGGGGGGGCACTGGGTGTTTCCACGGACATAACACATGTCTGCGGCTGTTACTGAATCAGAAACATCTCTAATCTCCTCCCCAACCGCTTCCAGCATGGATTACACACACGTTATGATGTAACGTACACGTTCACTACAAGTTACAGATGTTCAGTCATCTTACCGAGCCCTCAAATGCATTTGATTATCCTGAGTTCCTCAGATGCGGGCAACATGGAAGACCACCATCCTTCCTTCCTTCTTTCATCTCTGTCTCTGCGTCTGTCTCGCTCTGGTTTTTGGGGTGGTAGATGTTTATGGAAATGAAGGATGGGTGCTGTGGTTGAAGTTCCAGATGTTCTGATGATGTGTGTGCACTGGACTGAAGTTTTTTTACCAACTTTTATAAGGAGCTAAACCATTATCTTTGCAGATTATGTTTCGGTCCACAGGTGTTTTATTAAAAATATTTAGAATAACAAAAAAAACCACTCAAACACATAATGCTGTGAATGAACTCCCCTATCCCAAGGTGTGCTGTAGAACCCAACCTTATTCCCTGTTAAATGTGATCCATCTGTATGAGTTTGATGTTCGTGTGATATATGCCTCGTCCCACTTTGTTTCACTTTCCTCTTTCTGCATTATGGTCTGCTTCCTCCTGACTGTAGTAGTTCCTCTACCTTACAGTTTAGACAACTCAGAAAACTCAGAGTTCAGAAAACGCTGCTTTATTGTCTGTTCAGAATGCCCTACAGTGTTTTGTGTGCATGTGCTTGCTGTTTCCATGACAGAAAATGGGCATGACTGAGGACGACAAGAGGAACTGCTGCTTGGTGGAGATCCAGGAGACGGAAGCGAAGTACTACAAGACACTGGAGGACATTGAAAAGGTGAGGATGGAGTTGTGGGGTCGAGACATGTTCCCGCTGGCTCAAATCGAGTCTAAATTATCTCAGCTCACAAAAACAGCTTAAATAGTAATGAATAATTTTAGGCAGATGTCTTTTTTTTTCTTTTCTTTTTTTTTGGGTAACGTAACTATAAATTTTCTTCAAAATGGCCGTCACTAATTGTAGCACAGATTACAGTTTATTTATGCAGCCTGTTTATATGTGAAAGCAGGACAAGTTCAATCCAATTTCTAGGTCTAGGTCCAAAGGACATGGTTACGGTGATGTCCTGGAGGGGGTGGGGTTTACGAGGTCATCGAGTGGAGTATAAAATCGTACGAGCTGGAAGAAGAAGATGGACGAGGATACGAGAGTACAAAAGAGCATTTAAAAGCGTGGGCTTGGAGAGAGAAAAAACAGCTTTGCGTGGGAAAGGATGAAGGAGGGAATAAGAAAAAGGGAGAGAACTCTTTCAAGTCTCTTTTTATAGCTTAATTAGGAGATACAGATGTCGTCTCAGCAGATCGATACTATTGGCCGAGGTCCTGAGCGAGTCCTCTAAATATCGCTTTTATATGCACCCTATCACACACGTTTGCAATCCATAGCCTTCTTTCATTCGTCCTTTCTATTTCTTTCATTTGCTTCAAAGCCCGTCGCAACACATTAGGCTATTAAAATTTTAAAAGTATTGGAATATTCCACAATCAAATGGTTAATGTTTACTTGTCTACTTTTAACACAATACAAGTCTACCAAAACTTTTTTTGTTTTATTCTTGGCCTGATGTGACCTGATTTTTTTTGGGAAAGTATGTTTGTGTATGTATGTATGTATGTATGTGTGTGTATATATATATATATATATATAT
>JAFFST010045780.1:13164-24700 GCA_022414735.1 Noturus placidus | reverse complement strand
GGGGGTGAGATTCTGCAAAACTGCAGATTGTTTATGGAAAATAAAAATAAAAGACAGATTTCCTGCAGTGGTATCTGAATTTGTCTGTTTTAGCTCGTAAGGTGACGCACAGGAGGTTTCAAAGCAGAGCGTCCAACCTTTCATACCAGCATCGTTCTGAACAAATCCATGATACAGAGGCAGAACTGCAACAAAATAAAAAATAAAGGTGGCAATCTATGCCACATGTAGTGCTCTGCTCCAGTGCTCTGTTTTGGATTTTTACATTTTTTTTTAATTGCAATGATGTGCTGTGATAATGCCGAGATCCTCATTCGTGTCGTAAAGTGTCCACATATAAGTGTCCGTAGTAATGTAAGCCAGCAGTTTTCTGGTCATTTATTTATAGTGCGGTTGTTCTAAATGAACCGTGCTGTTTTATTAAAGCATGGAAAACAAACACCGGACACACGAGCTGCTTCATCGAACACGGAAGGCATATAAATGCTGAATTATAGTAAGAAATGAAAAAGGTGAATCGCAGCAGGAAGTGTAAATGTTTAAACACAACTGGGGATGTAAACACCGACTGGTATTATTGCCCCTTCCAGGCTGCTGATCTACGGTCAGTACTGCAGTCACATGGAGCACGCCCAGAAGACGCTGGATGACCTGATTGCCACACGGGAGGAGGTGAAGTGTAAAGTGGAGGTAGGTAAACTCCCTCACCTTGCCGCGTCCTTCTTCGTTAGCTTTATCGTCTCACTGGAGCTACACGCGAGGCTCTTATCCATAAATCAGTGGAGCTGGTCAAGTGCACAAGCAGCACATCGATGCCATCTTGTCCTAATCAACTTAATGCTTCACAGACGTATTAGAACATTAGAACGATGAAACTGATAGCTTGAACTGGTCCAGGTTAACATACTGCCGCATGTACTCCAACCCTAATCTATAGTCATTCATAAAACTGCACACGGTCCTGCTCCTACATGTCTACCTTTATGAACTTATCCCGATTCTATACGTCTACATTGGCAACACCGCCAAATCTACAGGATCCCGCCCCCTTTCCCTGATAAACCAGTGAAATTACACAACACTACGACATAGGTTACACTCGCAAAGGTGCTAGTGTCTACAGTTTAGCCGTAGCATTTATGTTTTTGTTTGTTTGTTGCTGTTTTTTTTTTGCTACAGCAATAGAGGAGACACAACACTTTTCTACTTTATCTGAAAAAGTAGAGGTCAGAACAAGCACAAATAAAAGGAAGTTCTTTGAAGGAGAAAGGACGCGGGATGCCTTTTAGCTTCAAGTAGAGGTCACGTTCTCGTTGTGCTAACTTTATCTCATTCTTGTGAGCCAATAGAAAAGAAGTTGGTGGGACTTTGGCCTCATTCATGAGTAAAAAAAGGAGGAGCTGCTAATTATTAAGTAGCGTTCTCATGTGAGCTCACTTTGCCTCGCTGTTTTCTTACTGTTGCACATCTTAAAAAAATCTTTTTAAAAAAGTTCCGTCTCGTCCACCGTTATACGCTAATTTTTTTGCGGTAAAATAATATTTTTTTTCTGTCTGCCACCCTGCAATGTTGTTTTACACTTTTTGTACTAAATGAAAAAAACAAGATATTTAAACAAAATAATAACTATTTACACCCATCATCCTGGTCATAAGTTTACACCCCCCTGGCACTTAATGTATCGTGTTGCCTTCTTGAGCATCAGTGAACGTTTGGACTTTTTGTAATAGTCATATACGAGTCCCTTGGACGTCTTCAGCGTGAAAAGATGGATCTCAAAATCGTATAGCCGCTGTTAGAAAGGGGTTGCAGAAGATGCTGGAAGAACCGTGGGCAGTTTAACTGCTCATTACAAACAAGGGATTCATGAACAACTATCACAAAACAGCTGTTGATCATCCAGGTAACAACGCACAGTGTTAAAAATTTAGAATCAAGGGTATGTAAACTTTTTAACTAGTTCATTTGTGTAAATTCAGTTATTATTGTGTCTTGTGGACTATATGTAAACATCAGTTATTTGAAATGGTTTATTCGGGGCGGGACTAAATAAAAAAAAAAGACAATCCAGTTTTTATGCTCCCTCTAATTATTAAAATAAAAAAATTATTAACATTTGCAGAAAGGCATTGTAACACATTTGATCATTGAAATAAAGCCACAGAGAACCCAATAAAATCCTTTAATTTTGAAACTGTTTTGTTTATTCCAAAGCCACAGGATGTTTATTTAACTTGCCGTGTAGCGGAGAGAAGTCTGCTTATCCTTGAAAGTTCTGGGAAAATGATTGAATTTCAGTTTACAAAAAAAAAAAAAAACAAACCACGGTACAGAAGTTTTCTTCACGTTTATATTTTCTACGGCAATAAAAACGAACCTGTCACATATTCATTACAGTCTCAGGATTTTCCAAAGAGATTTTCAGCTCAGTAAGTTTTATATAAACATAGAATGCATAAAACTAGCGCAGTGCTTTTTTTTTATTTATTTATTTATTTTTTTTTTTTTTAAAGGCGCTTTACCCAGCTGCTACGTTTCTTGATTTAAGGATTTAATTATTGAAAGAAATGGTCCTCTAAAGTTATATAAGGTTTATGACTTAAATCTAAGGAGCCGTAGTGTAGTTTGTCTGCGTGGGATCCTCAGCCTCCACGCCACTCCACCACTGACCGAGTAGTACTGTTAATTCGTTTCCTTTATTCAGGAAACACAGACTAGATTCCTGCAGTGTGTCTCGTGGATACATCCCGAGATTAAGACTGGATCAGTGGATATTGAGGTGGCTATTAGGTCTCGGCAACGGTACAGGTGGCTCGTCTAGAGGAAATGAAACTGTCGACGTATGTGAATAGTTAACAAATACAGATGATTATCAGACAGAGGGTTTGGTAATTGAACAGCCGTTATAAAGAGTCTGCCATAGTGGATTCAAATCAGAATCTGTTCCCGGAGAAGTACACGAACACTAGCATTACACTGTCGTGATGAGCTCTTCATGCAGAGATAAATGTCAAGTGCAGAGTGTGTGTGTGTGTTTGTGTGTGTGTGTGTTTGTGTGTGTGTGAGAGAGAGAGAGACGAGGAGTGTGGAAGATTATAAAGATCACATTGATAGCGTTTCAGCTTATTTGTAAAGATACTGATCGGGTAGTATTACGCTTAGAGTACTTTCTCACTCGCTGGAATGTGTTTTGTTCCAGAGCACAAACATAGCTGACAAAAAATATTGCATGTAAGATTTATAGTTTATGTAAAAGAAGCGCAAAGCACGGTGTGTACACGTGAACGAGTGTGAACGAGATGTTAAAGCATTTCTGTTCAATGCTGTGTTGCTGACTTTTTTCAGGAGTGCACCATGAAGGTACAGGAGGGGAAGTTCAAACTGCAGGATCTGCTGGTAGTTCCTATGCAGAGGGTTCTCAAATACCACCTACTGCTCAAGGTGAGTGGAACACCATACGCATCATAGTGATGGGTGAAGTGAGCGTGAAGAAGCTACGGAGTGTGGATCGGCGTGATATAGACATGACCGATACTGTATATGAATCAGGGTTAAATGGAAAATATTCTAAATAAATAAATAAGGTTAAATTAGTACAATTAACTATAGATTTTGCGTATTTGAGGGCAGATTTGAGGGTTTTTAAATTGTATAATATTAAATAGTTTTAATATTATTTCCTGGAAATCTGTGAGTTAGGCTTGTGTTTATGATGTTTGATGATTTACTGAGCGAAACAATAACTGTATGTTAAAGCTTGGATGTTAAAGGTGTGAATTTTTACTTTAAAACAGTTTAAATCAGTGTCCATGAACTGACTTGTGGGAAAATTCAAGTTATGCATTGTCCTTTCGCTGAGCTTTCAGTTCTGACAACACCGGTACACAAGAACGTGACCATATCGTAAATAGAAGTCCCGAAGGTTAGGTGACTCACGTGTGCGAGTTCTTTGCACTACAGGAGCTGGTGAGCCACTCGATGGATCGGCCGGAGAGACAGCAGCTGAAGGAGGCCCTGGAAGCCATGCAGGTAGAAGCTGAACTGACCCCGACATCTACACACATCATCCTTCACAACGATCCGAGCGCTCTGTCACTAATTTACCGCAGGAGCCGTGGGGACGTTTAGTGCCACACTGACTGCACGCTGTAATGGCGAGCGATCTGAACATGCGCCGAAATATTACATAACGAATTAAGATTCCGAGCCTCTGGAGGGGAAAATGTCTAACCGATGTGACGTCTGAGTGCTTCTCTGTGCTTTTGTGTGCTTTTAACAGGACCTAGCCATGTATATCAATGAGGTGAAAAGGGACAACGAGACTCTGAAGAAAATCGGGGAATTTCAGTGCTCAATAGAAAATTTGGTAAGAATCTGTGAGTTTAGCAATAAAGATTGAACCCTTCTGATCCTATTAGTGCATTCACATGGAGATTGAGAAACACATGAGAACGTTGTTGCTAGGCAATCGTGTGAGATCAGTATAGCTGTAAAGTCTTTTACATGAATCAGTCCCTCTACGATTTCGTGTCCGCAGAAACGAACGCAAAATCAAGGAAACGCCGCGATCACTAGATCAGTGATAACATATATGGAGCATCTCTGTTTAAGTGGTTACTCTAGAAACAATATGGAAAGAGCACGTTATTATAAACCTATGGGTTACGTTGCAGTGTCTGAGATGTTACAGAAAACTAATCAACACTGATCAATTAAGCCCAAGAATTCTGAAAACAGCGCTGAAAGATCCACTAAAAGCTTTACACCATGTGAAAATAAGACGAGCAGGAATTCCTTTTTTTCTTCTTGTCTTTGTATTGAGAATCGTATATTTTTTTTTTTTTTACATTTTATTTGTATACAATATAAAAGCTCATTTCCATTTATACACCTCTCAGGTTGTCTGGAACATTCTGCTCGGTCTTTCGGCGCTCACATTATCATGCTGTTCACTTCATTCCTGCCGCTGCCGCGATTGTTTGCTCTCATAAATCATTGAAACTTCCGGAATACGAGTGCTGAGAGGACGGACTTTATTTCCATGTTAAAATCATCGTATCCTCTGTTCCAGCATGTGGGAGGAAGTGTTTAGTTTGGAGGCGAGCGCTTTTATTTACATATGTGCCTGTGGTACAATTTTTTTTTTTTTTTTTTAATCTGCAGGAAGACCAGACAGAGCGTTCGCTTTATCATTCTATTGGAGGGAAATGATGACAGCGTGCCTTATAACAAAGAATGTGCTTCACGCTTAAAGTCAGGCAGTGTTTGCTTTAGTCATGACATTTAAGTAAAAGATTTCACAGTTATACAACGGAATATAATTGTACACCCAATGTAAAGTATGTGTATACTGTCCGATACATCTGTATAAACCCCCTTAACATTCACACGCTGAACTTCTTCATCAGTGAAACTCTTTGGAAGAATAAAGCAGGAAATCTGTGTTTGTCTTCTGCAGCAGGTGAAACTGGAGGAATATGGGAGGCCAAAGATAGACGGAGAAATCAAAGTGTCCTCTATAGTTAACCGGACCAAACAGGACAGGTGAGGTTTTTATGCATGTGTAGGATTAAATGGACTTAAAGACTCACTCAGGACTTGTTTCGAGATAAAGGGATCCTCCAGTGTTTATACTCCAGCGTGTGTAGAATAGGTATCATTACTGAACCCAAGAATTTCCATGAAAAAAAAAATTCTTCCAAACTCAATCTTTTACCAAAAAAAAAAATCTGTGTGTTTTGCCATTTCCCTCCTCCCTGATGTCCCCAGGTACATCTTCCTGTTTGATAAAGTGGTAATTGTGTGCAAGAGAAAAAACTACAACTACGAGCTGAAAGAAATCATCGAGCTCCAGTATTACAAAATGTCAGACGACCCTACAAATAACCGAGACATGAAAAAGGTAGAGACGCTCCATGTTTATTCCCGTGTCGCATTAAGAGAAATGATCAGGGGGGGAAAGAAAAAAAAAAGTTGTGTGATCATCTAACATGCGAGGTGCTGGCGAGTTTGTTTTCCCCCTCTAGTTCCAGTGCTGTATAGCGCATTATGTGGATTGTGCTTGTGTAATCTAGTTCTTTAACAGACAGCATGATGCTCGTAATCTCAGGCGGGCCGGCCGCGAGAGAGACGCACTGGGTTACAGAAAATGCCTTTTATTGGCATCTTGGAATCTAACATTGAACAAATCTGCATGTGTGAAAGATTGCATGTGTAACTGGGTGTCTATCTCTTCTCTCCCTCTTTTCTCTCTCTCTCTCTTGTTTCTCCTTGCATGCCTACCAGGCCAGTGGAAAGATGGTAAGCCGAATCAAACCTCTGATTTATGTGTGGATCAGCTGCTGTGATTGCCTGCCTTGCCTCTGATAGTTTGATTTGTGTTCTGTTATGTCCAGAGCTACACAGTCTAGTTATTTTGGCAGACAGGGATTAAGTTTATTTTGAAACTTATTGGGGCAGATTTGTCACTGGTGTTTTTATTTACCCCACTCCCCCCAACATGACTTAATATAAAATCAGTGTCAAGTCCATCAAATGTTTAACTCTGCGGTTTCTTCCCCGTGTAGTGGTCGTATGGCTTCTACCTGATCCATCTGAAAGGCAAGCAAGGCTTCCAGTTCTTCTGCAAGACAGAGGACACTAAAAGAAAGTGGATGGAACAGTTTGAGATGGCCATGTGCGTATCGTTTATGCAATAAAATGTCGCCCTGGTATGGTTTTGGGTTGGGTTTTTTTTTTTTGGGGGGGGGGGGGGTTAAGAGGATTTCTCTGTTTTCTATAAACATGCTAAAATGTTTGACGTCAAACATAGGTCCAACATCAAGCCAGAGAGAGCCACGGACAACCAGCACGACTTCCAGATGCACACGTTTGAAAAGAACACCAACTGCAGAGCCTGTAAGATGCTCCTGAGGTGAGAAGACCGTAGAAGAAGTGGGCACGTAGAAAAGTACAAGACAAGACTCAAAAGTCTCCGAATTGCCACGATGCTCGTACTAGACGTTTTTCTTTTATCGTGGCAGCCAGTCGCTCAGCCAAGGAAAAAAGGTCAAAGCCTTTATTTGTGTCTTGTTGGAGTCATTCCAATGACTGAAAGCTGAACACAGGGCAAGTGAGCATTTAGATGGAGGAAACCAAATAACCACAAACATGCACACACACACACACACACACACTAAGCCGGGTCGCCAGCACTTTAAATACCGAGTTCTGTCCTTGAACAGGCTTTGGTTCATGTTACTAAAATCTGTTCTGTAGCTGCTAGACTATTGACCCATATATACCCCACACTTCTGCACTGACATAAATGTGGTCCTATGTGTCCACTAACAGAGCATACTGGGTAATTCTAACAGTGGTGTGTGTGACAAACATGAGTTAGTGATAAAGTGCCTTATCTTTATCACATTACATAAATAAAGCAACCAATAGAATAGCATCAATACTAATTTGTAATACTTATGATCTTGTAAGTTTTTGAGTTCTGTCAAAACGACATCAATACACCGCTGATCCTTGCGCAACAAGATCTGCCTTGATTTGACGTTCTTTATAAGATCTTATACCACAGAGCTGTCGAATGCTCGCCTCGGATTGGTCCGAAGACGATTGCTATTCTGACCGTTAGAGCTGCTAGGCAAAATCACAAGGTTATACCATATTAATGCGCTCGTTCTAATACGTTATCTTTTCTACAGTTACCACCAATACGCTCAATCATTTAAGACTAACTGCTGCTGGTTTTTTTTTTTTTTTTTGTGAGAACGTGAGATAACTATTGTTTATTCCTGCTTTAACATAAGTATCATGCAGTTATAGGAAAATAAACGCTTCTTACATATTCTCCTCTTTCTTGGCAATATCTAAATAGATTATTTTCAAAGTGATCTATGTGTTATCAGATTTAATACATTAGTATTGGTAGCGTGTTCACAAGCTGTTTTTTGAGGTAATGTTGCCCACACCCTAGAACACAGTTTGTCTGATGGGGCAGGAACTTTTATTTATTTATTTATTTATTTATTACTTATTTTTCCTCCTGGCCTGACTTCTCAGTCTGGTTCTGCACTTTGTATGGCATAACTGTGATTATGGTGACTCAGACTGGTTAAAAACGACACATGATGACGTGTAAATGCGTTTTAAATTCGTTAAAATGTAAACTCTATAATTGTCCGATCTAAATTCAAATGTAGAGTTTTGTTGTGAAAGAGCAAACTTTGATGTGGGATTTGGCTTTGCAAACTTAAGTTTCATAAAGAAATGCTGAGAACACTGAACTTTTCTTGAGTTCGTTTCAGAGATGCAGCGGTGTTTGACAGCAGTGAGAATATGCAGGTTGAGTTTTAGGCTACATTACACTGATGTTCTGCTGTGAAAAATGATCAGCCAACAAGTCACTGGACTGGAAAGAGACAGCAAGTGGCAGTGTTCTTAATATTTCTTGTACTTCTCTCTCTCTCTCTCTCTCTCTCTCTCTCTCTCTCTCTGTCTGTCTCTCTCTGTCTCTCTCTCTCTGTCTCTCTCTGTGTCTGTCTTTCTCTCTCTCTTTTTTCTCTCATTCTGTCTGTCTTTCTCTCTGTCTCTCCCTCTCTGTCTGTCTTTCTCTCTTTCTGTCTGTCTCTCTCTCTGTCTCTGTTTTTCTCTGTTTGTCTCTCGCTCTTTCTGTTTGTCTCTTTCTCTCTTTTTTCCTTCTTTTTCTGTGTCTCTCTCTATCTGTATCTTTTTCTCCTCTTTCTCTCTCTCTCTTACTATTTTTTCCTTCTCTCTCTCCCTCTCTCTGTCTGTCTCTCTCTGTCTCTCTTTCTCTCTCTCCATCTTTCTCTCACTGTCTCTCTTCCCCCCCACCTCTCTCTCTCTGTAGATCCCCATGATTCGGTGAGTGTACCATCTTTTTCATATTGTTCTTCCTCAGCTGGATTTTAGACACAAGGAAAGCCAGGTTAAATTGAAACGTACACACTGAGTGAAATAATAACGCACAGTGACTTTTCTGTCTTCCAGGAGCTTGGACTTCCTCAGTCAGGTAGGAACATGTGCCCTCATGCCCTCTCTGCTCAGAGACAAATTATTATTGAACATTTATTGAGTCCTCAGTGCACATGACGTCCTGGTCAGAGATTACAGCGGGATGTTTTGCTGTAGCTCACTGCTGCCATCCAGTGAACTCCATGTGTGATTTCAGGCTACACAGATTCAGTTTAGAGTTTAGGATCGGCATATTGCTCAAGACCACAACTATGTAGTCTGTTTTTTTTTTGGTTCAGCTAAATTCTGCTGTTGTCCCGTTTTTCATAGACCTTTATTTGGTATTCTAGAAAGTTCAGTTCTTATGTCCGTTTTATCGACTGATTTTTAGAAGTGTTCAATAAATTGAGTTTCATACTATGCCATACCTTGTAGTGAAACTTATGTTGTTTTCTATCCGGTGTCTTTCTCCGCATGACTCTAGGTCCAAAGATGGTTGCAATCAGGAACTATCATGGCACTCCAGCTCCCCCAGGGAAGTGCCCTCTCTCCTTCCAAACAGGTGATGTCATTGAGCTTTTGAAGGGCGATCCAGACACCTCTTGGTGGGAGGTGAGCTAATACTTTGATTCACTTCTGACTGCATCTTGAGTCATGTTTGCAGAAAAGAAAATTCACAAAGGCCTTTGTGTGTGTGTGTGTGTGTGTGTGTGTGTGTGTGTGTGTGTGTATGTCTCCCAGGGGAAGCTCATTCAGACCCTGAAGATCGGCTACTTCCCCAGCTCCAGTGTAAAGCCATGTCTAGATCCAAAGGTGAGTCTCTCACAATCCATGTTAAAGGAAACAAATCCGCATCTACTGGAATGGTTTCAAAATTCAGTTCTTGGAGCTGTAAACACCTTCATCTTTTTTTAACGGTCAAATTGTTGAAAATTTAGTTTGGCCGATCTTGTCGCTCAAAAAATCGCCCCTCTATAAAATATCCGTGGGTGGCGACTTTTCAACCGTCGACGCCTCCAGTCATTCCTTTTATACTGCAGAAATTTGCCAACTATTACATAATTTTATTAATTAAATAACATCTTGTCTTATGTTTTTGTCCGTTTATGTTTACGGAACGTTCATGAAACCAGTTAGTCGCTGTGAGCTAGCAGCTTTAAACGGTCATCCTGTCACTTTCTCTAGAAGTTAATAAGACGTCCTGAGAAAACGCATCTATTTAAGAAGTCCTTCGTCAGAAGTTAAGGGTGGATGTGATGTGATGTGATGTGCTGGTTAAGAACTTGGGAGGCAGGAAGAATCTGGCTGTAAGCTAAATTTAAGTCTTAATGTTAAGTCTACGAATATAAATCTTAATACGGGACACATGTGAGACAAGTTACACAAACACCATACTTTAAACAAGGTGTGAGTAAAAAAAAGCAAAAAATAACCAACAGAAGCCTCTGATTAAATAAGAGTGTAGGACATTATGTTAACAGTTAATTCAGAGCATAGTTTCATAAAACGTTTCTTTTTACAAACACGAGTTATCAAAGACAGCTGTTTGAGGGAGTGTATGCAGGTTCATGCAGAGGCCAGGACAATTCCATCAGGCAGAAACATAGCAGTATAGTGTAGCTAGCACTCCATTTCCTGTTTCCTGACATTTCTGGGCTTTGCACCACAAACACAACCACAACCAGTCTTTCTCTTATCACACTAAGGGTGACTAATGAGAGGAGTGCTTATATACAGTGCCCTCCAGTAATATTAGCACCCTCGGTTAATATGAGCAAAGAAGGCTGAGAAAAATTGTCTTTATTGTTTAACCTTTTGATCTTTGGTTTAAATAATTCACAAAAATACTCTCATGGATTAAAAACACAACATAGGATTTTTTTTTTTTTAAATCTCTTTGTTAAATATAGGTGTACAACAATTATTGGCACCCCTATAATCACAGCTGAAGAATTGCAGAGGTTAGTTGCGTCTTGGGGTCAGAAAGTCTTAAAACTACAATCCGAAGCCACCTTCATCACCAGAAGTTGTTTGTTTCTGGTTGACAGTAGAGGCTTTTTTTCTTGAAAACCTTCCAAACTCAAGCGTCTTCAGTTTGCTAGACACTACTGGAGCTTCAAATGGGATCGGGTTCTATGGTCAGATGAAACCAAAATAGAGCTTTTTTGACAATCATCCCCAGAGGTGGTTTTGCTGCACACAGAGAGGTAGCCATGTGGAAAAGTACCTCATGATCACAGTTAAATATTGTGGTGGCTCTAATGTTTTGGGGCTGTTTTTCTGCAAGAGGACCTGGACATTTTGTTAGGATACATGGCATCATGGACTCCATATCAAATATCAACAGATATTAAATGAAAACCTGACTGCTTCTACCAGAAAGCTTCAAATAGGCAGTGGTTGGATCTTCCAGTAGAGGGGTGTGTGTGTGTGTGTATGTATATATATATATATATATATATATGTATGCATATGTGTGTATATATTTATATGTATGTACGATGCTCCCTGGGATAGGCTCCAGGTTCCCCCGTGACCCTGGAAAGGAGTAAGCGGTTGAAGATGGATG
>JAFFST010045779.1:100686-119432 GCA_022414735.1 Noturus placidus | reverse complement strand
GCTTTATATAGCTTTAACTGCTTTATAGCTTTAATTGCTTTAACTGCTTTATAGCTTTATATAGCTTTAACTGCTTTAACTACTTTATAGCTTTATATAGCTTTAACTGCTTTAACTACTTTATAGCTTTATATAGCTTTAACTGCTTTATAGCTTTATATAGCTTTAACTGCTTTATAGCTTTATATAGCTTTAACTGCTTTATAGCTTTATATAGCTGTAACTGCTTTATATAGCTGTAACTGCTTTATATAGCTGTAACTGCTTTATATAGCTGTAACTGCTTTATATAGCTGTAACTGCTTTATATAGCTTTAACTGCTTTATAGCTTTATATAGCTTTAACTGCTTTATAGCTTTATATAGCTTTAACTGCTTTATAGCTTTAACTGCTTTATAGCTTTATATAGCTTTAACTGCTTTATAGCTTTATATAGCTTTAACTGCTTTATAGCTTTATATAGCTTTAACTGCTTTATAGCTTTATATAGCTGTAACTGCTTTATATAGCTGTAACTGCTTTATATAGCTGTAACTGCTTTATATAGCTGTAACTGCTTTATATAGCTGTAACTGCTTTATATAGCTTTAACTGCTTTATAGCTTTATATAGCTTTAACTGCTTTATAGCTTTATATAGCTTTAACTGCTTTATAGCTTTATATAGCTGTAACTGCTTTATATAGCTGTAACTGCTTTATATAGCTGTAACTGCTTTATATAGCTTTAACTGCTTTATAGCTTTATATAGCTTTAACTGCTTTATAGCTTTTTATAGCTTTAATAGCTTTAACTACTTTATAGCTTTATATAGCTTTAACTGCTTTAACTACTTTATAGCTTTATATAGCTTTAACTGCTTTAACTACTTTATAGCTTTAACTGCTTTAACTACTTTATAGCTTTATATAGCTTTAACTGCTTTATAGCTTTTTATAGCTTTATATAGCTTTAACTGCTTTATAGCTTTATATAGCTTTAACTGCTTTATAGCTTTATATAGCTTTAACTGCTTTATAGCTTTATATAGCTTTAACTGCTTTAACTCTTTATAGCTTTATATAGCTTTAACTACTTTATAGCTTTATATAGCTTTAACTACTTTATAGCTTTATATAGCTTTAACTGCTTTAACTGCTTTATAGCTTTATATAGCTTTATATAGCTTTAACTGCTTTATAGCTTTATATAGCTTTAACTGCTTTATAGCTTTATATAGCTTTAACTGCTTTATAGCTTTATATAGCTGTAACTGCTTTATATAGCTGTAACTGCTTTATATAGCTGTAACTGCTTTATATAGCTGTAACTGCTTTATATAGCTGTAACTTGCTTTATATAGCTGTAACCTGCTTTATATAGCTGTAACCTGCTTTATATAGCTTTATAGCTGCAACCTGTTACTTTGGCTCTTTTAGTTAGTTGGTATGCCTTAGTTTTGGACATGTTGGTCAATATTACTATGATTAGTATGAGTTATACCTGGGTTTTACACCCTGGCAGCCCTTAGTGTGGTGTAAGCAGTGGCAGTTGTTTGTTTTAATTATTTATTTTAAATATTGTAATACAAATTTTCGTATAACATCTGGCTAATGTGTGCATCATATTGACTTGTTGCCGTTTGGTCCAGTTCTTGAGTTTTTCTATCCACAGATCCCAAACGTGTTTGACCCATCTGAGCAGTCTGAAATACTGCTTAATCTCTTCTTCTTGCAATTTATTTATTTTTTTAAAATACTTTCAGCATTTAGTTTTCATGCAAATATTTCTTCTTGTGGCTCGTCCAAACCATAATAAAGGTTTTCTGATCTTTACTGGTTTTGTTTGTATTTAAACTGGAAGGCGTTTTGACTCATAACATCATGAATGTTTATTTTTATTTAAAAACATAATGGTAGGGTTAAAATGTGTAGCTTTCTGTTATCTTAAAGTTGCTGTTGGATTAATGTTTAGATGTAATCCTATTCATTTGTCGACTATATTAGATGGTCATAGTTTTTTTTAATGACAGCTTTTTGTGATGTAATTTCCACTAAACAAATCCCAGTGAGCTTTTGAGAGCTGGCGAAGGCTCTTGGGATGTTCACACTGAATAAATTCACTAATGGAACGGTGTTTCAAGAGGGTTTTTTCGTCTTATTTGTCCACAGGTAACTGAAGAAATGAGTTCTGTCAGAAAAATGAAGCAAGTGGAGAATCCTCATGAAAATGTAAAGGTGTGTGTAAAGCTTGTTTTCATTAGGTTTGGAGGTAATTGTTCCTAAATGGCTATTGTTTGGGTAAATGTGAGGTTTTCTTAACTATTTCAATATAGTTTGCTTTCTGCCTACACACTGAACCCCTCAAGTGTTGTGACTCAGCACCAGTCTGAAGTAGCCAACTCTGAGGACTTGACTATTTTAGAAATTGGTCTGAGGGATAATTTTAAAATGGGAAAGTATCCCCTCCCATTAGATTATGCAATTTATGTACGTGGGTTTTTTTTTTTTTTTTAAATGAACCTCGTCTCACTAGTTAAATTAATCATTGCCCCAAAGGCACATCTTGCTGCATTATGTGCTGATGTTTAATTCTGTTAACAACTGCCACTGTGTTTGTGGGTGGAAATATTAACTAACTCGTAGTTGGCAGTAATGGGTTTTTGCGGTTGGGTTCATGCGGTAAGATTATATGTAAGGACCAATGGTTGACTGTGGGAATTTGAGGTGTTTCAGCCTGATGTAGCTGACTGTCCTGCCCCTTTCCCACGCTAGCTAGGCATGCGTACACAGTGCTGCTTAGCTACCGTGCTTGCTTATGTCTCACAATGACTGTTAACGAGTGTAAGTGGAGACGAAGGAGCCGTGGGAATGTTTTGGTATGCAGGGTGAGCAGTGTAGTTTGTCACTTCAGACCATTTTGTTTAACAACCTTATATTTTTGAGCTGGTAGCGCTCACATGATGCCACTTTTGTTAATCTCATAATCTATCCTCATTGTGTCTTACAGAATTTCTTTACAACACAGACATCAGGGGCATCTTCCAGGAGGAGAACACTTCAGGTCCTCCAGCCATCTGCTGTAAATAAGCCTCTTGGGAAGATTGAGGTACACATGATCAGCTATGTTGAGTAGAGTGTTCAGCTAAACTGAATTAAGGTTAGACCACACCTTTTTTCTTAATTGTTTTTACTTTCTCTAGCCTGGGAAGACTGTTCCTAAGCGGAAGATATGGGGTGCTGACCAGGTGAAAGGCTCAAAGAGAATTAAAGCTGAAGTAGCAGTGAAACATGCCAATGCAGAAAATGAAAACCAAACTGAAGGGGTCTCTCAGGATGCTTATGAGCTGATGGTCAAAGGTAACTCTAGTTGTATGAGCTTTAGTCACATATTTTATCCTGTTGTCTAGATACAGGGCCAAGTATAGAAGTATACTAGACATTTCCAAAGAAGTTGTATTGTGTAGTTAAGTCAGGGAGGTCATGCCTAATAGGAAACATTTAATGGCTTTTGTTTGTTCCGTCCCCCTCAGAAACCCCTACCTCTTCTTACTGGAAGGAGTTGGCAGAGGAGCGCCGGAAAGCCCTTTTCAACGTTCTCCAGGAGAATGAGAAGGTCCGTAACCTTAGCATTTTTCCTGCTCTACTGGTTATTCTTTCAACGCACATGAGTCAACCAAAAAAAAAACCAGCCTCACAAGGTGTCTTAAATATGAGCATGCCTGGCTTAAACGGTTCTTGTAAACTAAAGGTCAATCACTGCTTGTTTAGACATGAATTGCAATGGTAAATGCTTAATTTTATTGTCCTAATGAACAGTTACAAGACTTTGTATTTATTAACCTGAGTGCACTTGAATACAGTGAGGGTAAAATCAAAGTGGACTCTCTTAATTGAGATGTTTTCCCAACAGCTTCACAAAGAAATAGAAGCCAAAGATGAGCAGATTGCTGCACTGCAAAGTGAAAATGATGAACTACAGGAGCTAGCACAGCATGTTCAACACATGGCTGACATGATTGAGGTACGGTCTTGGTTGTCAGTTGTGATTAATGTAGCTATAATCTTATTTAAAATAATTTATTATTTTTGTGACAGCGATTAACTGGTAAAAGTCCAGACAACTTGGAAGAACTACGAGAAATTGCCTGTGATGTGGAAGATGAAGGTCCCGAGTGCAAATATGAAGACTCTGGAAGTGATCTGGAGGATGAGGAAACAAATGTGACGAATACAGGGGTTGTGACTGAAACAGAAGATAACACTGTCTTAGATGACTCAAAGTAGTGTTTAAACTTGCCTTGGACAATTCAGAACTATGGCATGTGAAGCTGTTTTTTAACTTGTTTCTTGACTATCAACAAGTGATGTGCAATTCTTTTTTTTTTTTTTAAACTTTTATTACTTTTTAGTCTTCATTGCTGTATAAATTTTCAAACTTGATGAACATCTGTACATATGTGAAATTTGACATGTACATGAATAAACAGCCATATTTTTATAAACCTTTTCACAGCACTTTGTCTATTTAACTTAATCTTACAAGTTAGTCTCCTTGCTGCACAGAATTGAGTGGTTATTCAGAATAGTCTCAACCAAATTTGCTATGGCTCTGCAGTTTGGCTGGCCTCCTGCCATGGTAAATGGTGGTTTGTTTTGATTTTTTTTTTTATTATAAATACATGCCCTTTTCAGGTGAAGTACTCTGGAACTTGGTGCTCTTTAGCTTTGCGTTAGTGTTCCCTAATTAGCATTGCTAGTTTTATTACATTTGCTTACCCTTAACTATTTGTCAAATTCCAGCAAGCCAATGTCGGAGACTGGTGACAATTTATGCAAAATGCCTAGAAGTTATTTCTGCTAAAGGGGCCAATACTATCTTTTGAGGCCAAGGGTGTATTTACTTATTCCACAGCAGAAAATCACAGCTATTGACAAGTTCAACAAAACGACAAAGAAAGTTAGACTATCAATGTTAGTAATAGGCACTCATAACAGTTTTCTTGTCCAAATATGTCAAAGCCAACAATTTCCATGGACTATATGTAGTCGCATGAGTTTATTGTTATAATACAAAGCCTAAATCACTTGTTGCCATACAACACAGACTGACATTAAGTTTAGTTTCAGTGTAAGTGGTGAGAATTGGAATTTTATATAATGAACAGTGAACTGTCAAGTTCTGGTATCAGTAGTTATCAGCACTGTTGGATAATGGTAATCACAATTATTTCTTCTGGAAAAGATGCACTGATTTTTGCCTTGGACAACAAATTTTATTGCAAATGTAACTGTACTCTTTCAAAAGAAAGCAATAGGCCACATTTAAAAAGACAATGAATAACCTAACAAAATGAATAGATCTGAATGTTTGAAGTGTATCTATAATGCTGTGCCCTGGATTTATTACATGTAGAATTTTTCATAATTTACAGATCTAATTGACAGTTTCATTATACCACAATTACAAGAGCTACACATTGTAAAATAATTTGCTACTGCATGGGATTTATTACTCTGGCTTGATTCAGGTATGTCAGGGTTTTATTCTATGTCACTGCCAAGTTTCATTACATTGGTTCTTGATTTGCACAAGAATAAAATTTTATATAATGTATAAATACATTTCTCAATTGTTATTTATATATAAATAAAAGTTTCTAATGTTTATTTTGAGAGTCAACTAATGTGTAAAATATTAGCTTTTGTGGATGTTAAAAGTTATTCAATACAAATCATGCACAAAAAAGGAAACGGGCGCTTTTGAATACTTTCAGTAAATAACATTATCCAAAAATAAACTTTATTGCAACAGACAGGAATATTATAAACACAAAGAAGAAAAGTGAATGGAGATATTATACAATAAGTTTGAGAGCCAGAGTGCTGCATTCATTCAAAGTTGTGCTAAAGCTGTTCATACAGCACTCCTCTACTAATGAGAATGTATTAATCTCAAACCAGTTACGAAAAATAATACTAAAATATTTAACAGGATCTCAGGAGTTCGTTAGTGAAATTGTAAAAATGAACCTAGGTGTATACGTAAAGCCTGGATTTTTATATAAAGCACATCAATGTTCGTTACAACTCACATGAACTATATGTACAACATCCCTTAGAGACTAATGTTAAATTGCTTTCTTGATGGCCAAGTCCAAAAATACTGTGGAAATGAGAATAACTCGGATCGGACACAACAAAAAAGTATCATCTAATATGGAAAAATAAGCCAAAGCTCTGTGATACAGATACAGTGTTAATTATGGCTTTAGAAATTTGGAAAGTAAGTGACTGATGACAAAATAACAGGCTAATAAAATATAAACACTAAAAACAAGCATTTTCAGTGCTTACTAAGCACATTAGTACTCCAGTACTCTCAAAAAGATATTAAGTCACCAATAAAACAATTTAAAAGTTTACAGTATTAACACATCAAAATGTGACTGTGTGGTTGCATGGAGTAACCACAAATACCAAAGAAAGTATTTATGTTTAGTATATTGCAGATAAAATGCAGTTTTGTAATTAAAAAGAAAAAGATACATGGATGAAATAAATAAAGTGATGAAACGTTGAGTTGTCACAGTTAAAATGCGACTCAGTAGTACAGTTACACGAGGCACAGAAGCAAGTTGGATCATGGAGCACTGTACTTTCAGTCTTCATTGAAGCTTAACACCAAATTCACAGTAAATCTATTAAAACTTCTTACTTGAGATACCAAAAAGTGCATTTTAACATACACACACATCCATCACTTCTTGCCATTCACCAGAGCATTCGCACCATATTAATGCATTACTTAATCTGCGGGATAACACTGAAGAAGCTTGCCTCTTCAGTCACTAGAGGCAGACCACCATGTCACTGTCCTACTGCTCATTATTCCAAACAAGACAGCTTTGTGTGATGCTGATTAGTGGCACTGCAAAGCAAAGCGAACGTTATGCGAGGTCTGGATGAACAGATACAGTATGTGCTTCTCTTATTAGCATCCACATGCCGTAGAACCAAGCTTAACTCTGTCCAATGATGCCCATAGTTAGGACGTATTTACTCACATATACACGGAGTAATTATGAGGGTTAGATTAAACACATCCCTCAGAATCCCTGAAGCTGAAAAGCACAAGTCTCAGGTAGTTCAGGTAGGATACGCCACACAATACGACAATAATGTGTTCTATGTACATGCCTCAAACAAGTGCAAATTCAGGAACCTCAACTATTACCAACCAATAATTAAATGGTAGTCAGAAAGAACATCAATAATAATGTGAGTGGTGGTGATAAAAAATTATAACTACTGATCTGTGCATCAGGATGTGGTACAGAGTGGTTTTGTGAGGAACAGTACTTCAGTTCTTAATGCCTGGACCCTCTCATGCCCCGGATAAATGGGACAGTTGGACACAGGAACGGTAACGTGGGCTTTTGAACTTTCTGCTCTCAGAAGGCAGTGGTGACGGCAGTGCCACGACGCGTACCCAGTCGCACTATCTCCCTTGGCACTGTATCCAACTGCTCGTATGCCAGCCGACCCTCCTCACCTGACACACAAATACACATTTCATCAAACACTCTCGGATGGTGAAACTTTCCACTGAAAGTAAGGTTGACTGGGTTTGCAGTATAAACTGTATGAGAAATGTTTCTGATGGACTGCCATATAATATACAGTACCTTGCAAGTGTAGTACATATTCTTACCATTTAAAAAAAAGAAAAGAAAAGAAAAGAAATTGTTTTCACAGACTTTTGAACATTCATTTTATTTACCCTCGCTCACCTCAATAATGATCGGGGGAAAAAAATGGGTTACTCATAGAAAAGCCAACAAGGAAAACCAGAATGTTTTTCATGCTGACTGGAGAAGAATGCATTTATTCTCTGCTCCATGTTCAAAACCGATGCGTCTCATTTGTTCTGAGTCTGTGGTGCTAGTCATATATGGTAATGTGAAGCACCAAAACAAACACTTCGAATTGTCTTATTTACAGCAATATTCTAATCATTTACATTATTCATTTAGCAGACGCTTTTATCCAAAGCGACTTACAAGTGCACACTCATACACCAATGGTAGCAGAGCTGCCATGCAAGGTGCTAGCTTGCCATTGGGGGCAACTTAGGGTTCAGTGTCTTGCCCAAGGACACTTCGGCATGGGATCACCCGGGCCGGGATTCGAACCACCAACCCCACGATTAGTGGATTAGTGGACAACCCGCTCTACCGACTGAGACACAGCCGCCCATTTATGGTTAAGCATTAAAAGGTAACCATTGTCACCATTCAGTCATGCAAACTGCTTATCTGGAGCAGTATATAGCGGATTCCTCACAAATTTAAGCTCTGATTTATATGATTCACAAGGTACAAAGCCAACGCAAAGTGTCGACATACCGAATGTGAGGAGGGTCTGTATGGCAATATGGCGGAGCTCCTCATCGGCAGAGTCACACAGCACCACGACTGCTCTGATGCTCTCCACAGCCTGCGAAAGAGACAAACACGATACAATTACCACTCTTTCATCAACACAAATCGCTTTCAACATCACACGACTATAATTATATCAGTGTGCTGCTCATACTGACCTGCAGACTGCTCAGAGCAACACAAGCAGCTCTCTGTGCATGTACACCTGCTTCTGATAAGGTTTGTGTGTAGCACTGCACTGCCTGACAACACACACACACACACACACACACACAATTAAGGCGTGAACCTCTTCCATTCAAGCTCGAGTCAATCAGGATTAAAGAACAACATGCACTGATTGATTAAAAGAGAGTCAGTGAGAGTGTGGTGTCAATGGCACTGACCTTTGACCTAAAAAGTGGATGTGAGGCAGCGTTTGAGAGAAAGGCAGAGGCAGCTTTGCTGAGGGCAGGGTCATCAGAGGTCAGGAGGCCAGCGAGAACACACAGGGTGTGTGTACGGGGTTGGAGGGCAGTGATGGACATTTCCTGCAACTCTTTTACAGAGCACTCGGCATCGGCAGAGCTCAGACGCTCCGCAAATGCAGCTGCAACATGCAAAACATGCACATCTGCAGTATCCCGACACTCAAATCACTTTCATTAACAGGCAGCAGGATCAACGTGATACAGAAAAAAAAAAATCAGCATCATATAAGTTCATACTTAGAGAATCATTCATAGAGAAGTAACTGCATACCATGTAAAACTGCTATCTGAACATGCATAAGTGTTTACTCAGTAACAAATGCTCACAGATTTGTCAATTTTTGGCTGAAACATAACCTCAGTAACACCTTTCTGCCATGCAGAATCATTTAATAAATAAATCACGGCGTTGGCCCCAGTCTAGCAGGTGCCATGCAGAAAGGCGGTGTCATGGTTCAGCGTCCTGCACAATGACAACGCCTTTCTGCATGGAACCTACTAGACTGGGGTGAACGCCGTGATTTATTTATTAAATGATTAAACAATCATGTCCGAGATGTCTGCAAAAACCTGCTGTAAACATTTTGCTTCATCAGAGAAAAGATTTCCATCAAGACTTGCACATTTTGCAAGGTAATTGAGACCTTTTAGCTGTACTCATGTTCAATGCA
This sequence comes from Noturus placidus, assembly GCA_022414735.1. Lineage (NCBI taxonomy): Eukaryota > Metazoa > Chordata > Actinopteri > Siluriformes > Ictaluridae > Noturus > Noturus placidus. Next base: position 109,869 of record JAFFST010045779.1, on the reverse strand, counting down.
CATGAATCGGAGAGGGCTTTGGCTGAATGCGTGTTGTGTGCATGTGTACAAATCTGCTGTAATTTTGAAAAATTGCAAACGTTTCTGAATATTGTGGCATTTGCTTTGATTTTGCATTCATTTCCGTGATCGCATTTCTGTGATCAACATCCGAAGTCAAGGTCACAGAAATGAAGTAACTGATCATATGAAAACTGGAAGAAAAAAGTAAAAAAGGCCCTTATGTGGGTCAGCCGGGGCGTCTGTGGGTCAGGTGGTAGAGCGGGTTGTACACTAATCGTAGGGTTGGCAGTTCGATTCCCGGCCCATGTGACTCCACATGCCGAAGTGTCCTTGGGCAAGACAATGAACCTCAAGTTGCTCCCAATGGCAAATTAGCGCCTTGCATGGCAGCTCTGCTACCATTGGTGTGCGAGTGTGTGTGTGAATGAGACACCGTGTAAAGGACTTTGTATAAAAGCGCTACATAAGTGCGCCATTTACCATTTATGTAATGCAATTCCATTGAAAACTAAGAGGATTTTATAGAATTAAATGAAGGCCCAGTTTAAAGTTGATATTATATTACCGATCAGATGGTGCTGATTAATAATAGGCCTATATACAAGCAGATCTGAGTGTAGTGCCATAGCATAGCAGTGTGCAGTGACTAATAGGGCAGGTAATTCACTTCTTCAGACAATTACATGAAACTATGATTGAAATGATTAGATAATACTACACATCCTTTAACGACAGTTATTGATAATGACTGACTCATTGCTAAGTGATCCTGGCTTTATTTTATGCGTGTATGGAAATGTCATACCCTCTCTGGCCACCTCCAGCAGGTGCTGCTCCATGTCTGTGACATTGTGCTTGGTGACATAGCTGTAAAACTGGAACACTGTCAAAACATCTTGTAATAGAAAGGAAGGGGTGGAGGCGAGCTCATTCCTGTCCATCATCTCAGTCACCACCAGCCTTATCACTGCACGCAGAGAGAGAGAGAGAGAGAGAGAGAGAGAGATTAAATTAATGACTGTATGTATTGTAATGTTCAGGTACAAATGAACCAAATGCAAAACAACCTACCTTTGTAATCTGTTCTGAAATCTATCTACACCAACCAACAGCTTCTAACACTATGATAACTATTATTTCTGCATTTTTAACCCCGTAAAAACCAAGCTTCTTGTTCATCTATTCACCTTAAAAGTATATCATTCATAGTAATGACTATGAATTCAGTGATTATAGTGAAACTAATATGAAAAGTTATGTATTTACAAGAGAGAGCAATGTAAGTCTTGGTGCTTAAAGAGTTAAACAGGAAAGAGAGGAAAGAGTAAAACATGTGAGGCTGTAATATAGTGTGATGTGGTGTGGTGTGTGTACCTGAGTCTGTGCTGTGAGGGTGAGTCTCCTGCAGTGGTGCAGTGAAGCATTGCTGCATGTGCTTGAGGACTCGCTCCACTGTGCTGTGAAACGAGCCTCCAGAACCAGCGCACTCACACCACAGAGACAGCAACGCTGACCGCTCCGCAAGCCCAGGCAGAACTGAGCACAAAGACAGACAGGGTTAGAGATATTTTACACCTGCCAGTGTACACATTTGTATCTGTAGCAAATGCTGTTTGGGAACATATATACTACGTTTCACAAGAATCCAAATGTTGCAGTCATAACCTCAGTAATTCACATGAAGAGAATTTGATGTAAACTTAAAAAAAGCTCCAGTTAATTTGGAGGGAATTCACACTTGGCTTAAAAACTCAGTTGACGGTAAACCCTAGGCTACTCTTTTAGGCAGACCAGGAATACTACTCCCACATGGAGATACACTTAATAAAAAACACACCAAACTCTGCATGCAACCATCCTCCCTCAGGTCCAGAAACAAGAACAAGTGTCAAACTGCCCTTATTTGAACAGCCATTTTCTTGGATTGCATATTGTGTGTGCTGGGTAAGATCACGTCTTATTGAGCACAGAAGTTCTCACACACACCCTCTGCAGCTGAGCTGATGTTTCCCAGCCACTCTATGCTGTTCTCTGTTAACTCCTCCAGCAACTCAGTTTGGGCAGAAAGTTTATGCAAATAGGACTTATGCTGCCATGTGCTTCCTCCTGAAGTCAACATCTGTAACCACAAACAAATTATTAGTGTTTTATGTCAACAAATGTAACACATTTAACATTTACACACATCACGTTCAGAGTGTTGTGCCTCCAAATTTACAATGTTTACTGTTAACAAGAAAAACTATCAACTATTACTACAGAGCTTACCAGCATGACAGGTAGAAACTGGCACACTACAACTGTGATCACTGCAGAGCACTGTGGGTTGATGTCTCTGTGTGTGGATCTCACCTGAATGAGATAGTTGCAGTATTGCAAATGAATAACGATGGCCATATCCAGACTGTCGTTGCCTGTGCTGAGTGGCAGGGGGCTCCCGGCCACACTGTTACCCACACCGGTGTCCTCAGTCAGGGCTTCACTCAGGTGACCTCGGGCCTCTGGATGCCGACTTGGCCTTTCTCACACACACACACACACACACACACACACACACACACACACACACACCTTATTAACTTCAAGATAATAGAAAAAAAGAGAGGCTGTTTACAATTGCTATAACACAAGAGATAACAGGAAGTAACTTATTTCACAGCCAATTAACAACATTACAAAGTAACTGGAAATGGAGAAAGTGTATGGCGTCTAGTTTTTTAAATAAGAATTGTTCATGTCAAACTGTTGAAATACAAGAGGGAAGTCCTTCATAGCTCATATTTAGTCAGTAGTTATTTAACACACAACATTCATTCATCCATAATTTTAAAACGTGTAGCCTGGTTCTTTAAATTTTATCACTAAATTGCTGCCCTGGTAAAAACTACTTGCAAGTGTGTGAATGTGAATATAAAAAAAGAATCCAAAATTAGCCTGTTAGTAGTGCGATCTACGGCTTAAAATGTGCATTAGAGCCAAATTAGTCTTTCATACAAGCAGAGAGAGAGAGAGACAGAAAGGTTAGAGAATGATTCACACAGGTGAACAAGTGTAGACAGAGTGCTTACCCCATCCTATCCATGTCGAAGAATACAGAACGTGAGACAGCAGCATTGTCATCCCCAGTGTCTTCATCATCAAAGTCTGAGGTGTTGAGGAAGTCAAAACTCTCTAGAGCACTCTCCACAGTCAGGCTGAAACTGGAGGAGTGACTCCTTTGAGCAGGATCTCGGCACTGAGGAGACACAAAAGCTGTTAAACCCTGAAAAACAGAGTAGTTACTCTGCACCCTGTGGCTTTCAAAGCACAGAGGTAAAAAAATGCCAATAAAGACAGACTGGGATTTGATTGAAGGTTGTGAGAAAGGTGATCCCTGTATAAGGCTAATACAAATATTATTAAGTATTACACAGTGACAGTGTGGCAGTAACAGTGATTATTAAGAAAATTATTATCCCAGCATAGCTGCAAACCCTAATCCCTAGCAAATTTGCTCAATTCTACTACAGATACCAAGAAGGGTAAAGGCCAACACATTTTTTTCCCTGATTTATATGAAGCTGGTCACCACCTTTCTTAAAACTGATGCTCATGCAGTGTCAGAGAGCAGCAGAAACATGGATGGAGGAGAGTGTTCATTCTGTTCATTCTATTGAATCACAACAGGACTTCTCCTTAGATGTTAGTTAATAATGAATCTAAAAATGACTCTAAATCAAGTTAACAAACACTACACAATAAATAATTAAAAAAGTAACCAGTTAAAAGATGCAACATTAGCCAGTTATGCAAGTTTAACTAAGGTTGTCAATATCGCAGCCAATGATATTAATTCAGTTGAGAAAGCCAAAAACTGTGATCACGAATGAACACTGTGGAGATGGTCATCACCACTGACAATTTTGACTAAAAGGAACAATAAATCTTGAAAATCTAAGAAAACCATGACCCTGATTAGTGGTATCCATCTCATACCTTGAGCAGGTCCTCCAGCTTCATCACTTCCTGTTCGAGGTCCTGAAGCTCCCGGCAGCGCTGGGTCACGCTCTCCAGCTTCATCAGCAGGCTGTGGATGGCCTCTTCCAGGGTGCTCTCTCCAGCCCAGCTCAGAGCAGCTGGTTCAGGAAAGATATCAGAGGAAGTGAGTCTCCTCACTAGCTGCCTGGTCAGACTGCCTTCCTCCCCATCCAGCTCCACTGGCTTCAGCTCTGAGCTCTCGTCATGACTGCCAGACTCCAGGAACACCACATCCTCGGGCCCCACAGCTGAGATCTGGCCTTCTGAGGAGAGCGAGGGTGCTGTGGATTCATACCCATGCTGACACTCCACTCGCTCCCACTCGCGCTCTGATTCTGCCTCACTGGCGCTTGCAAGACTGGCACTTACACTGGTGCTCTCCTCCTCTTCGTCACCATCCTCTTCCTCACCAGGCTGATTGTCTAAGGCAGGAAGCTGAGGTGGTTGGTCACTTTCAGGAGGTGTTACGGTGATCTCAGGATGTGATTGGCCAGGAGCTGGGCTAGAGGCTGGTGTATCAGAGAAGGTGAAGGACAGGTGCTTGCATTCGGATACACGACAGCCACCATTTTCGAAAACATCATCAGGCAACGTGGACTATGAGAGCAAGAGAGAGACATACTATGAGCAATAGAAAAAGAAAAAAAAATCATCACGGGCAATCATCACAGAAATCTCGATAATCTAAATGGTGTTCTATATGCAGTAATCCAGGAATGGAAATTTTAAAAGACGGATACAGGAACTGGGTGCAACGGATTTGTAAGTTTAGCAAAACCACTACACACATGCTTTGAAAGTAGTTGGGCACACACAATGACCTGACTCACGTAGACTTCCAGACTGGATCTGGGACGAGGCCGCAGTGCAGCCAGGTCACCAAATGAGCGACTGCGTCTGAGTTTCTCTAAGAAAGTGTCCCTGAGTGTGTGCAGGAATGAGAAGTGGTGGCCCTGACGAGGCTGAGGCTGCCATGTCTGTGCACCCATCCCAAAACACACACATATAGACACACACATACACAGCAGGGAGAGGGGATGTTGACAACGAAGACCAGAGGCAGGTAGTTAATTGGTGTTAATGAAGCATAGCAAAATAGATGCAAATCACACGGACAAACATGGATGCTATAAATAGCAGGGTATCAATAATCAGGAGTGTGTGCAGCTCAGAGTGTTGTGAATTGTGGTTTCAGGGTTAATCTGGTACGATTCTAACGTATATATTTAAAAAGTCATAGGGAACCTAAATCCAGGATTATGTTTTAATTGCAGTAGAGTGCAGACCTTTTCACCCAATGAACAGACAATAGAGAATTAAAAAAGAAAAAAGGAATTAAAATATCCTGACATACACTATTCAATAATTTTATTATTAATGGAGTGGCAGTTGTGAAACCGGACCCATTAATTATAAATAAAATAACTAATATTTTTGTTTTGAACCTTTTGAATAATTGATGACTTTCTAGGGAAATTCTAGTAAAGTGATTTGGGTTAATATTGTGTAACACTTGTGTAGTTTTTCTCCTCACTTAATTACAACACTGATGTTGCTCCTACATACTAAAACTGTGCATATCCATCATCAAGCACACTAGCAGGCAAACGCTAAACCACCATTATATGGTGGGAAAATCATCAGCTCATGATGCATCTCATGATCATTTTAAATATTTTAAAATAACTGATACTATGTTCACTGGGACTTACAAATATTATATATATTGACCCTTTAGTACACAGGTTCCCATCCCTGGTCCGGGAGGACCCCCTTCATATTTTAGTGTTTTAACATATGCACAATTTAGTAAGAGCTGTTAATTATCTGCTTAGTTGATTTAGGTGTGTTGGAAGCAGGGAAAACACTAAAACATCCAGGATAGGGGATACGCCAGGACCATGTTATAGTTGATAACAGCAAACGGGTCTAAATCTAAATAAGTGGAACTGTGCAAAAAAAAGTTTCATGGTTCACACAGAATGCATGACCTCACTGATTAAATCTAGTTAAACTATCCAAGACTGCAGAAGACTCACAAAGAATGTTGTGTCCTGGAAGGTGGGGGTCTCAGGCGTGCCCTGGCTGTACACTGACACTCGTCTCTGCAACGCAGTAGCTTTGCTCACGTTACCCGACGACAGGGTCAGGTCCTCCACATCAAATGGACTGCATTGAAAGAGATACATGATTATTATTTAAAGAAATCTTCAGTCAGTCCCATAACTCTCCATCAGAGGGCAGTATACTTCAATTTATTCTAGAGGTGACATGAAGTCTCTGTTGTATCTCAAAACTCCTATCGATGCCACCTTGATCCTACTACATCTTTCAGCCTGTGACCCAGAAATAGATCAAAGTCTACCATCTTTAAGGTTGTACCCATTCTTTAAAATGTACTCAGAGGAATCAAGAAACAAGCTGAGAGGAGGCTTTTGGATCATGGATATATAGGTGTTTCCTACACGGAAGTATTTTTTATGTTAATTTTTTTCGTGAAAGTCAATTGCTTAAAGTTTTGCTTAAAAAACAGAGGAGTCATCATATGGTGATTCCACAAGTTGTTTAGGTTGAAATCTCAACACTTAAAACATAATTGCACATGCACATCGCATGCTTTTGAGTTTTTACTCATTTATTTTACTCATAAATAATTACTGTTGTCCACACGCAGATCCGTTGTACAGTTAATACATCATCAATAAATGAATTCACTAAAGTAACTTTAAAGTGATACTCCTTGGCTCCTTTTCTTGCATGCTTTCTGCACTTTCTCAGGAGGGAGAAACTAAGAAGGAAGTAGAGGAAGCAAGGAATGGAAAAAAGAAGGTGCAATTAAAGAATAAAATCACCCTTTAAATCTGTTGCTACTTACAACCAGATGACCTCCAGGTTCAATTTGATGGTGCCCAGATCATTGACATCCACAGCCACCACCTGAGGCATGGCAGTGAACAGGTCCTTGGTCTCACAGATCACACTGCCCACCAGGACATGAGTGGCAAGTCCCTTCAGCTCGGTTACCTGAGGAAAAGTCACAGAGAGTTAGTATTCAAGTATGCATAGAACTCAAATGAGCATTTGATTTATTAAAAAGTTGAAATATAAGCAATTTGATATTTTATTTTACACATTTTATTGAAGTGCTCTTGAATTCAAACTCCCTCATGTGATATGTAAATGGTTAAGTCCTCATAGATGGACAACACTGTTTATATAGACTGGAGCTTGCATCAGATTTGTTAGCACAATGTTAAAATCACATTTTCCATTTTTAAAAGATCTTTTCAGTATTTCCATTAAAAAAAATAGAACTGAGCATAAAAACAGTGATTAAAGAAGCTTTATGGTCATGGACCAATAACAATAAGTAAATACTTTTAGATACAGAATGTATGTACAAAACAGCTAGCTAACTAACCTAGCTAATATTAGTGAGAGCAAACTTTTGATTGTTAGGATTTACAGTATATATATATATATATATATATATATGTATATATATATTAGTTTGACAGGCTTGGCTACTGTTAAAATAATATCACTAAGAAAATAATTATTTAAATTTAAACTCAGGTACTGATACCAATCTGTATACAATGTGAGAATTTTACTAGCAGTTGGCTAGATGTGATGACAAGAGGAAATGTGGGCGTGTGCAAATTGCATATTCATGAAGATATATATATATATATATATAAAAAGCCTGACATTTTAATGAGGGGGAATGGGTAGAGATGTTCCAAGACCATTTATAGTCTTTTCCTGGGTATTACAAAAAGTTCTACATTTATTATTTTAGGCAGATTATTTTTAATGGTTTAGAATGAGATGTTTAGGGATACATGTTGCACAATATCTTCCATTGCACCTTTATGGAGATGAGATCCGTTATCAGAGGCATGAAGATCATCTCCTCTCCATCCCAACTCTGCCTGGAGTTTGCCTCAATCTTCCCTTTCAGCTTCCAGCGCTGTCGTCCGTACCGCATGAAAATCTGCAGCGAGAGTGGGAAGACAGAGATGTGAGGAAAACAAAGGTAAGGAGGGTGAGATGGTGGGCTTGAAAAGGCAGAGGCAGGCTCATGTGCCATTTCAATCAGTGCTGCACTGTAACTAAAGGGAAAGAACATCCAGAACAAGTATTCTAGTGATCAGTAGTTTTTCAGAGCCTAATAAACACTGTTTCACTGAGCTGGGAGGAGGGTTTGTGGTGTGCTGCTGGATCAGAGCTGACAGTGTTGCTACGGCAACAGCCACTATGGATGATGTACTTGGCAGATTTTGTGCATTTTATAATTGGGGAGGAATGCAATGCATTTATATGAACTATAGAAAAGATTCCACGAAACCCTATTGGAAGTTTTTGGCATGCAACATTAATAATACTAATAATATTTAACTCGGTACTTACCTCATACTGATCACCTGGACAAAGCCTCGCAAATCCAGCCAAACCTGAGGTAAAAACACACATATTCTAAAATTTGTTTGCCAACACTTTAAGGTTTAAACCTTACATTTTCATTTACATTACACTGTTTAAATCAATCACAAACCTTTCATTACTATCTGATCGATCACTCATTACACAATAGTTTGACAGCCCATGTGCTGTGCATTAATTGTCTTCAACTTGTCTTACAACGTTGTGTATTTGCACTGTAGTCTTGCGTACTGTTCTGTGTTGCATCATGGTCCTGAAGAAATGACATTTCGTACCAATATACACAAGCTATATATAGGAATGACAATAAACCCCCACTTGACTTGATTTCATGTTGAACACAAATACAAAGTTTATGATGTGTGTATTTCTTCCACTTTATTATATTTAATTAATTGCTTAATTAAATAGCTAACTGCACTTCTCTAATCTATATGCTTGAGTCTGCACACACCTTTACCACTCAGACACAATTTATATATATATATATATATAAGTTCTCCAAACTCACAAATAAGTATCCCTTTAGCTGATTCTAACCTGGAAAAAAGGCCATGTTTATCCTAACGTTAAATCCTCTGAGAAATTAACAAAGCTTTTTAGAACTTCAGGCTGGTCCTAAACCTCTGAAAACAGGGAGAACACAGAGAACTCCTTTTTTTTTTTTTTTTATTGATCAATACAGAATCAATATTTTTTTTTTTACCCAATAACAGC
>JAFFST010045779.1:81364-100100 GCA_022414735.1 Noturus placidus | reverse complement strand
AGTTTACATTTCTCACACATGTCAGGAACATTGCGATATATTTTAGATAGTTTACTCCTAGAGAGGTGAGCTCTATGGACCACTTTAAATTGTATGAAACTAAGTCTAGCACAGGAGCTGGTGGTCCGTATATTATCTAACACTGCGACTAAATCTGAAATCATAGACAATCATCACTGTCTGCATCTGGTGTTTAACAACATAATCAAGGTAATGTTTTTGAAATACTCAGTGACGGTAAATTTTTTAAAAACTGTATAATCTCAATTGTTGGAGTGATGTAGCATAAATATATTGTCTCCAATAATAGGTATCATTAGCATTAAATATCACTGACACTAGTAAGCTGCATGTTAACTACAGGTGCTGGACATATAATTAGAATATCATCAAAAAGTTGATTTATTTCAGTAATTCCATTCAAAAAGTGAAACTGGTATAATGTATACATTCATTACACACAGACTGATATATTTCAAGTGTTCATTCCTTTTAATTTTGATGATTATAACTGACAACTAATGAAAACCCCAAAATTAGTATTATTGATTATTACTTAAGACCAATACAAAAAAAAGGATTTTTAGAAATGTTGGAAAAGTGTGAACATGAAAAGTATGAGCATGTACAGCACTCAATACTTAGTTGGGGCTCCTTTTGCCTGAATTACTGCAGCAATGCGGTGTGGCATGGAGTCGATCAGTCTGTGACACTGCTTAGGTATTATGAGAGCCCAGGTTGCTCTTATAGTGGCCTTCAGCTCTTCTGCATTGTTGGTTCTGGTGTATCGCATCTTCCTCTTCACAATACCCCATAGATTTTCTATAGGGTTAAGGTCAGGCGAGTTTGCTGGCCAATTAAGAACAGGGACACCATGGTCCTTAAACCAGGTCCTGGTAGCTTTGGCACTGTGTGCAGGTGCCAAGTTCTGTTGGAAAATGAAATCTGCATCTCCATAAAATTGGTCAGCAGCAGGAAGCATGAAGTGCTCTAAAACTTCCTGGTAGACAGTTGCGTTGACCTTTGCCTCAGAAAACACAGTGGACAAACACCAGCAGATGGCATGGCACCCCAAACCATCACTGACTGTGGAAACTTTACACTGGAATTCAAGCAACGTGGATTCTGTGGAACGCCTCTTCTCTCTTCCTCCAGACTCTGGGACCTTGATTTCCAAAGGAAATGCAAAATTTACTTTCAACAGAGAACACAACTTTGGACCATTCAGCAGCAGTCAGAAGCGAGACGCTTCTGCGCTGTGTCTTGTTCAAGAGTGGCTTGACACAAGCAATGCGACAGCTGAAACCCATGTCTTGCATATGTCTGTGTGTGGTGGTTCTTGAAGCACTGACTCCAGCTGCAGTCCAGTCTTTGTGAATCTTCCCCACATTTTTTGAATGGTTTTGTTTCACAATCCTCTCCAGGGTGCGGTTATCCCTATTAATTGTAAAAAAAAATTCTATGACATCTTTTCCTTCCCTTCGCCTCTCTATTAATGTGCTTGAACACAGAGCTCTGTGAACAGTCAGCCTCTTTAGCAATGACCGTTTGTGTCCTGCCCTCCTTGTGCAATGTGTCGATGGTCGTCTTTTGGACAGCAGTCAAGTCAGCAGTCTTCCCCATGATTGTGTAGCCTACAAAACTAGATTGACAGACCATTTAAAGGCCTTTGCAGGTGTTTTGAGTTAATTAGCTGATTAGAGTGTGGCACCAGGTGTCTTCAATATTGAACCTTTTCACAATATTCTAAATTTCTGAGATACTGATTTTGGGCTTTTCATTATTTCATTCTAATCATCAAAATTAAAAGGAATGAACACTTGAAATAATGAATAATCTGTGTGTAATGAATGTATACATTATACTAGTTTCACTTTTTGAATGGAATTACTGAAATAAATCAACTTTTTGATGATATAATTATATGACTAGCACCTGTATATTTTCAATAAACTGCACCTATTAGTGCAACTGGAACTGAAGTTTTTAATGAGACAAGTCACACAAAAAATGTACTGTATTCTCTTAATAAAAAAAGTTGAATGTTGTAATATGAAATTTTAAGGTAAATCTTCTTTAGGAATGACTTGGAGAATAAAATAATAATAACAATAATAATAATAATAATAATAATACACTGAACATATACAGTCATGTCAAAAAATAAGTACACCCCATGGAAATTATTGGCTTTTTTGACATATTTGGACAAGCAAACATTTGATCATCTTTGAAACAGTGCCTATTAATAAAGTTGACAAACAAAACCATATGGAAAGTTAGATTTTCAATCATTTATTCAACAGAAATATCAATAGCGGTGATATTCTTCTGTGGAAAAAGTAAGTTCACCTTTGGCCTCAGAAGTTAGTACGGCCCCCTTTAACAGAAATAACTTGTATGCGTTTTTCATAATTGTCCAGCAGTCTTGATGGAATTTCTTTTAACAATCTTCCATGTAATATTATTTCAGTTGCAAGATGTTTGAGGGTTTTCTTGCATTTACTGCCCATTTCAAATCCCCTCACAATATTTCAATGGGATTCAAATCTGGGCTTTGAAAAGGCCAAATCCATAACCTTCCATTAAATCTTTTTGAGTCACTAATTTCTGGATTTGCTAGTGTGATTAGGATCATTATTCTGTTGAAAGATACACTTTCAGTTCAGCTTCAACTTTTGGACAGATGGCCTCATATTATCTTCAAGCACTCATTTATATGATGCAGAATTCATAGTTGCATCAATGAATGAAACTGTCCACTCCCTGAGGCAGCAAAGCAACCCCAAACCATAACATTTCCATCACCATGCTACACAGTTGGTATGAGGTGCTTCTCCTGAAAAGTTGTGTTTGGTCTGCACCAAACATGTCTGTTGTTACTGTAGCTAAACAACTCTTTGATTCGTCTGTCCAAAGTACATTATTCCAAAAGGCCTGGTCTTCGCCTATATGATCATTGGCAAACTGTAGTCTTGCTCTATTGTTCTTTTTAGACAGCAAACAATTTTTCATGACACACCTCCCATGCAGGTCAAATTTGTGCAATCTCTTTCTGATTGTAGAAGCATGAACTTTGACACAGACAGCTGCAAGACTTAATAGCAGATCCTGTGAGGAAATTTTGGGGTTCGTGGAGACTTCTTTTTGCATTGGACAGTCTGTTCTTGGGCTGAAATTGCTGGCACGGCCAGTCCTGGACAAATTGGCAAACTTGAAATCTGCGCCATTTGTAGATAATTTTACTTTACAGTGGAAGGATGTATTTCAAATAATTTGGAGCTCTTTTTAAATCCCTTGCCAGACTCATAAGCATCCACAAGTTTTTTTCTGAAGGCCTTATAGAACTCTTTAGATCTTGGCATGATGACACCCCGATCTTTATTAATTTCAATTGTGAAAATGACTACATAATATAAATTTTACGGTAAAAAGCCAACAATTTCCATGGGGTGTACTTATTTTTTCACCTGACTGTATGCTATATCATAATTAGCCCCAATAGTCTTTTCTAATGGTTTTTACATTTATTAATTATTTACTGAGAATGAAGAATAACTTAATGAGAAACAGCCAGCTGGAACTTTATAAAACCAAACAGTTTGAATGTTCACCATGTTCAAAATCCACTCTCTCATGTTCTCAGAATTTTAATAATGTTTTTTTTTTAAACATTGTCACAAATTTGAAGTAAATTTCTCTAATTATTGAGCTATAAATGTAGATTCTGCATTATCACAGAACTTTTTTGTAGTTGGAATCTGGAAGTCAAAACATTTAAGCTCCATATCCCCTAACTATTCTTAACTCAGATACAACCTTATAATATGCATTTTATATTAATATTCACCTCCAATACACCAAAAGCTTGTTTACCTTTCATTTTGATATGGAATTCTCCCAACAGGTTCTCCAGCTCCCCCTCAAAAGTGCTCATGTTCTATAGAAAACAAGAGATACAGACAAGCTATCACCATGATGCAAAGAAATGTACCAGGGTATGCAACAGGGCTTTAGTGTAGCTAGTGGCACAGTTGTGTTGGTGAGAGAGAGAGAGATGACCTCGGTGTATTCTTTATAGCGGCGGTTGACCTCAGTCAGGCTTTCTCGTGTCCCTTTAGTAGAAGGTGAAGCAGTGAAGGCTTGCTTCATTTTACTGGCACCATCTCGTAGCCTCCTCTGAATACAGAAGCCCTCATATAACTCATCCACCTGCAGCAACAAATACATGCACAATTAGTCTCAAGAACTTCATACACATTCACAGCCCCACAAACAAGAACACCTGAGACCTTGTAACACTAACAGTCACATGACACCAGGGAGGGAAAATGGTTAATTGGGCCCAATCTGGACACTTTCAATTTACAATCAAAGTAAACATATTGGAATAATACTTGATACATAAACACTGGACATCGTGGCAATCTAATCTCATTTACGGACCACAACAAACTAGCAGATACCTTGTGTACTAAAAGAAGTGATGAAGCACCACCACAAATCAAGGTTTTGACACCTTTCCCCACATGACCAAACAGTGTGTGGATCAGAAAGCTGGATCAAGAGAAGAGCCAGAGCTTTCATAGGACTAATGAGAGGTAGAAAAAGAAGCAACAAAAAAAAAAAAGGATATATAGAAAAACAGACAGTTAAAGAACATAAGACAAAACATGACAGATTGAGGAATAAAAGCAAAAGAACACAGAGGAACAGAGAGCAAGTAACACAGCAGCATCTCCCCATATTAGCCTGAGACAGTGTACACTATGGACTAATAGCAGCAGACAGAGTTTAAAATCCCCACCGTGACTGAGTGAGTTAGATGTGTGCGACAATCACGCACTATTCAACCACAGCCATGGAGACGTTTATATAAACTGCCTACCCACATTGTGACTGAAAACAGTGAGAACAATAGTATAAAATGTTCCAGATCTCTACCAGATAGAGAGAAAGAAAATATAGAAGTATATACTAAATATCATTGTTCATGTCCATAAGGAAAAACATTACATATAGATTGCAATTGTTTTATTCAGAACCAGGAAAATTGAGCAGAAGTTAAAATCTACAGCATGCATGTGGGAGATTTGATATAAGAGCTTCATGTATTAAATTCGATATTGGAGCTTCATGTTTTGTTAAGGGTCAGAACTGAATTTTGTGGAGGAGAGATCTCAGGGAACAGGGTTGGGCAATCCAGATGAAATGTGTGATGGGAAAATGTGGGATTGTCTGGTGGTGGTCCCATCTGTTTAGTTAAACTCAAGAATAAGACCCACCCAAGTCTAGACCACTACACACACTCCCACCACAGCCATTCTTGCTGTGGGAAGAATGCGGTTCTTACAATCCCCTTTTTCTCCTTGTCTGTTAAAACTGTGCTGGTGGGGGCTGAATCAGCTTTATTTGGGCACACACTGGACTGCTGAGGTCTTCAATTTTACTTATTTGTCCTTTTAGAAACGGGAAATAGAGTACATGCATGAGTGTCATCAGCCGAGATGTCAGTCTCTCTGTATGTAAAAAAGGAAACTGAAGAACAGGTTGCGGGTAGTGATGGGCTCTCAGTTGATAGTGGCATGATTATAGGCAAGCAAGTCTAATTATTTTTCCTATTTGGTTTGACTAATCACAAGCACACACACAAAACTTTGCCAAGTGTGTTTGCTAAGCTTTTTGTGAAGTTGTATCTCGGGCAATCATGGTTACACACAGAGTAACAGGAAGTCCTGCAGTACCTGAACAGTAAATAGTCAGTAGTGCAGTGGTGGCTCAACGGTTAAGGCTCTGGTTTACTGAGCAAGGTCCTTAATCCTCTCTGCTTCAGGAAGTGAAGTTTAGTGACTATGCATCACACACTCAAAATCAGTTTCAAGGGTGGGGCAGGCGTGAAAGAAGAGACCTCAAGGGCACAACATGAGCATATATTTGGACACACACAAAACACACATGCTCTCTTAAACACAAACATAGCTTTCCCTTGAGACTGCTGTTTATCTACTTGTGTTCTTTCCAAATCACAGCATGAAAGCAGCCAGTAGTAGACCCACCCATATATGCAGGCTAGCAGCTGTTTGGCAATAGTGCGTGTGTGCACATACTGGGATCGGGTGTGCATGTGTGCAAGGAGGGCGGGGCCAAGTGGGTATTCAGATTTTTCAAATAGTCAAATACAAAATGTACACAGATGTACACGACACAAATCGGTAATGAAGATCATATTAACACAAGTGAATGATGTGTACATTGGAAATTGACTTAAAAACACTATTTAAGAACTATGCTTTCTGGATTCAGGCACAGGAGATCAGACACACTGACTTGATTAAATAAATAGTACAATCTGTACAAACAAATATTCTGGTTACCCAAGCATTCCTACCAGATTCAAGGAGAGAGGTTTGAGAGATATATAGAAGAGAAATAAGGAGAGAAATAAGGCCTTGTCAACACTAATGTGGACACATTTAAAAGGGTTCTCTGTTCTGGATGCTTAAATCCTCACACTCAAAAACCACAAACTACTTCTGAGGAAAAGAGCAAGTGGAAATCATTACGGACTCCACTCTCTAGGCCATTCGATTTTCCAGGGGTTCCCCTCCAAGGACTTGGACTAACCAACACCTTCTCAGATACTTTCCTCAGACCATAGTCATTTTAATTAAAGGACCCTTCCTACATCCCACCTCGAACATCCAGGTTCTAAAATGCAGTTTTCCCAACACAACTAATACATTTTTCTGAAAACAGTTTCCATAATGTGCTTATACATTTACGTATGATGTATATATTAATACAACAAACTCATTAATTTTTGACACCTGCCCTTACTTTTTTTTTTTGCCATTCACACTTCGAAGTTCTGACTACGCTAAAATCATGTCCCTTGTGAAAGACTCCAGAAACAGCAGATATTTTTAACCCACCTAAAAGGAACTACATGCTGCCTTTTTAATATCTGCCTTTGAGAGTAGATCAAGAATGACTGCTCCCTCTGTTCTTCCCCTTTTCAGCTCAACTATGCATCACATGACTTCCTGTTTGTCTACTTTATGCTGGTAGATACATAGAGGCTCTCCACTTGTCTTAACACCACACTCATTATGAGTACAAGACAATGATTGTGCACATGCTTCTAAAGTTTGGCATCTGTTTAGAATCTAAACAATGACTAGGTGCCATGGTAAAATCCACCCTAATGGCATTATGCTGGCACAGTCTCCCTTCAGCCAGACTGATCCACTCTGATAACGATCTGCTGAACACCGCCTGTAGTTTGAATGTTCTGTATGGGACTTGGTGATAGGCATCGGCTGGACACCCACATTACTCTGTCCTCTGGAAACCATAGAGTCTCTGTTTCATGTGTCCAACAAAGCAGAGTCTTAAATCTAATTAGTTCAATACCCTCATAAGATAGTATCCAGAATGACGGTGTTGATAGCAGTATGATGAAGACCAAACAAAGCATTTTCAACCTAATCTCCATGTACTGCATCTGCTTTATACAAGTGTTTACTAAAGAACAACAAAAAAAAAAAAACAACTGACATTTCCCTCTTCTTAGAAATAAACAGAAATTCTGTTTATTTAAAACTCACTTATAATGAAAGTCTACAGCGTAGTCCACACTTACATGGACAATTCTGAGGACAAAAAAACAAACCCATAATTAATCTGTTTTGATTTTCTTCCACACTAAAAATGCATCTTTTTGAATCCATTCTCCAAAGTGGATGAATCTGTACATGTTTATTTGTATTGTAGAGTGGATAAGTGAAAACGATGTATTTTTCTCCATTATATATTTTAATTTCATGTTCGACAGCTTTGTAAATTATACAAGTGACAATGTGGTGTGTACAAAGAAAATGTTATGCTTATGTTGTCAAAACACACAGTGCACATGCCCGGCATGCTTTTTGTATAATTTTCATTTTGTACAGAAATTTTTTGCGGAAATAGACTGAAAACACTAATATAGCCAAAAAATAAAATCGGTCCTTTCAAATAGATAGATAGGGTTTTAGGATGAGACGGATATTGGAAAATGTCTCGGAAAAGATATTCGTATGCATCTTGCACACTACAGCAATTAAAGTAAAAAAAAAGTAATTCCAGTTTTTTTATGCTTTCCCAGAGGTTTTGTTAGCGCTTGATTAGGTACAGCAAATGCACTTCCATGATGACTTTGAGGTCCTTTTTTTTTTATTAATTATACAGATTTTGATTTAATTTACAAATAACTGAATTTTGCTATAAAACAAAAATACATTGCAAATAAATGTTTATTCACAGCCTTCCATGACTGCCCTGAGACTTTCATGATAAGGGAGTTGTGAGTAAATAGGTTTTCCATTTTGTTTCTTAGTACAGGGAAATCTGTCTAAATTCTGGTTGATGGTAATTATACATGCAGCACTTTAGAGGTGGTAGATAGAAATTATGATTAAAAAAAAAAAAAAAAAAAAAAAAGTTTTTTTAAATAATACAGAGGATTACAGCTGTAAGTTTTTCTGAGCATCTCGCAGAACCAGCTGCAGTTCTTCTGGAGACTTTGACTCACAGATGCTTCTATTACTATTCTGTCCTGAACGCAATGCTGTCTTATATAAAACACAGCACTTCAATCAATTCACAAAAGAAAATGAATATAAAAAAAGATTCTCAGCAGAATTAAACTCACAAATGTTCCACAAGTACAGAACACACCGCTCTCCCATTTGGATGCACACACAAAACACACTCGTACGAACATAACCAGTTCATCTGTCAGGGGTCTGCCAATTATAATATGCAGAATTGCTTTGACCTACATCCAGAGCTAGTAAGAGAACAACTTAAAATGCTACCAAGTGGATAGCAAAATAGAATCAAAAAGCTCTGAATTACCTCAAAGGAGCTCCATGATGCTCTATATACCATCCTGGATTGTAAACAAAGTATAGCCGATTATACAATTGCCACTCTGCTGTAGGAAATCAAGAATATTACAGGGCTAATTTTCTGGTTTCATTGAATCGCTCAAAAACTGTTTCGAAGCTTCTATTTCCAGGTTGCCATGGCAACCTGTAGAGCAGAAACGGTTTAAGAGTTGCCAACCGGTGCTCCACTGTGCATCATCCACACACCTGTGAGTATAGCACAGGGCACAGCAGGGCTCTGGAGACCTGGGCACTTTGGAAATAAGCTGTGTCAATTATCACAAACAAATGTGCATCACTGCCAAGAGCACCCACTCACTGTTCACAACTTCACCGTCAAAGCTCAAAATGAAGACACTATACTTCCGTTTCACACTGTGAAGGCTAGAGTCTGGCCTTACAATGGGGGTTTCATTTAAATCCACCAAGGCTACTTGTGTGGGGGGTGCGTTTGGCTGATGGTGTGTGGAGGAAATACACACGGCAATAAAAGAGTGTGTAGGTGGAGAAGGAGAATGTCAACCAGAAGAAGTGGAAAGGGAAAAGCGGATTTTAAGCTTTCTTTTCCAACAGGGCATGCAGCTGGAATCCTGTTGTGAGAATTATTAAGTAGCCACCAAGGGGTAGGAAGTGTCACTTAAAAAGCCATTAGACCCTTACTGTGAAATACGTTCTTGCCATTTGATTCAAAAGCAAATTGAGTGTTTTATATGGACTGATTTAACTTCATAAATCTTGACTGCAACTCAAATTTCATGCAAAATGAATATATGAACATATATTTTATTTCAATATCTATATTTATAATATTTAAATTTTAATGCTGTTGTAATGATAATAAAGTGCAAACGATCTTAGTCTCTGACACATATTTTTAGCTGATGGTGGAGAATTTGGTAGATAATTATGCTTAAATGCTTAATTTCTATCATACATCATTGGTATAGATTAGATATTATTTACATGCACTATACTGAATAGAATTACAACAGAGAAAAAAAAAAAGCAATGACTTCTTACCTTACTTATGTGAAACTCCAGGCGTCGTATATATCTCTCAATTGTCTTAATTTGCTGCAGGATCAGAAAACCAGAGAGGGTTAAAACAATGATGTGAGTTTAGAATTTTCAGAAAAGTACACACCTGCAAAAGTACGAGTTGCAATATTAATGTGGTTGGATTGCCCAGAAAAGAGCATGACATTACTGTAAAGCTGCTTATTATCTGCTCATATTTTCTGGCCAGCTTTCTAAGAGAAGAGGAGCGACGTGTTTATAGTTGAGATCCTTTACTCACCTTGTCAAGATCATACAGCACTCCCTGGGCAAACACACACACAAATAAAATTTCAGTGTCAATCAATGCAATCTAGATCTCAAAACACATATCAGACTTCCACAACACTGACTTTACTGTTTTGACAATAAACAATTACATAACTCTTTAATCAGTCCATGTGACCTGAGTAGTGTTTAAAAGACATTAAATATATTCTCAACATGTGCCTGGGAGACCTGATTTTTTATATATATATATATATAAATAAATATGAGAGAGAGAGAGTGAGAGAGTGAGAGAGTGAGTGAGAGAGACTTATGATGTCATACCAGTCTGGAGTTCCTCTTCATGTCCTTCATAAGAGAGGTGAGTTTTTCCAGCTCTGCCTGGTGCACTTCCAAATACTCACTGATGCAAAGAGAAAAAACAACTTTACGTCTTGGAGAGGTGTTGAGACAACACACACTCGAGCATGGATGGGACCTTAAGCATGCTGCAAAATGTTTGTTTGATCAGATTTAACACTACATTCCTTGAATTTGCTGTACAAATCAGAATTTACGAAACCCCGAGTATGACATGAAATTCCTATATGTTTTTAAACTAAAATGTATGCATTTACAATATGTACCACATTTACAGTATTTAGTGTATGTTTTCATATTTCCTATATTTCCTGTTTATCGCATGTATTACCTACACGGAGTGTGTGTATTTACTATAGGTACTGTATTTATGATTGGACTATAGCTGCATGTGACTACAGGTTGTAAATTCCCGACTTCCAACCATGATAAACAAAAGAGGTGGAACGCTGTCTACTCAAAAGTCTACTCTGGAACTTGGTATGTTCTCCTCAACCATCCCAAGAACTCCTCGGAGTTCAAGTGGCATCAAATCAAACAACTGTGCACAGCTTCAACAGTAAACAAAGTAGCACTTCTTACCTTTAACTAAGTTATACTGTATATACACTAGCACTTGCGTCGTATGTATGTATATATTTACGCTATATATTTTCTATATGCACTGATTATATTTACTATGTGCATTATGTACTGCATGTATTTATAGTGCTATGGAAGAGCATGGTGCATGCTGGTGAAAGCATGAAGATGAACTGTACTAACTCTAGGCCCTGTTTCAGGGCTCCATACACCTCCTCCACTCTCTTAGGCTGTGGTTCATGTGAGCTGCTGCTGCTGGACTTGTGCCCACACAGATGGGGCTTCTTGGTCTTTGTGAGTGACTTCTTCTGTGCTGCCGCATTCCCCATGAATGAGTTACACCTGGAAACATACACACCATCAGAAATAACCATGCCTTTTGTGCTACTGGACCTGCAGTAGCTTTATGAATGCACGTGTCACGTGAAGCCAATTCCAAACACATGGGAAGTTCAGAGTGTTCTATTCATACACCCAAGTTTGAGGACAAGGACTTTTACATCACGGTTGTAGATCTGGATTGGTATTTAAAACATCAGAAATGTATGTCGCATAGTAATGTGACAAAGTATTAGCGTCTTCTGCTGTGACAGGATTTCGCCAAATAATAAACAGCTGCATTCCTCATCGCTTTACACGTCTCAGCATGTCACTTTCACATTGATATTTCACTCTGATAAATCTAGGGCACTTTGGTGAGTAAGCACATCCAGAAGCCTAGGGGTCACTTGGCATACTGCCATGCTCAAATAAGCAAGTTACTCACTAGTGGGGATTTCACAGAATATAGAGAACACAGTGACAGGTCTGCTGTAGCTGGTTAAAATCTGGTTCTCTCTCTGCATGCATATCCAATGCATATGATTAAAAAAAAAAGCCATTTTGTCAGCTGCAAAATAATAAAACAACCATGATTCCCACAATATTAGGGTTGTGCCATACAACCAATATCTTATGTTACAATATTTTCAGAATTCTGGATGGTAACAGTACATCTATCACCATATATACATTTTCATGAAATTGCCACCTACAAATTGAGTGCTTTATTCCTCTTATATCATAGCATTTCATCACTGAATCGATTTTCTTTCATTAATTAAGCAAAATGTTGTACATTATGTCTGTTTATAGTTTAATTTAATGTTGCAGCTCTTGTGAGAACCAAGTTAGTTCACTTGTGTTATATTGGCTATACATACTTGTTCCATTATCAAGCTGTTTTTTTTTTTTTTTTTTTTAAGTTTGTCTTATTACAAAAAACAACAAAGTCCTCTGTCTTGAAGACTTTCATGTGGAGGAAAAAAAAGCGGTGTCAGCAGTTATACATTTTTCTGTTTTAATTTGTTAAACAGTTTATTATTAGTCTTAGATTATGCGGAAAGTCTGCTGTACAAGTCCCCTGTGTAAGTTGTTACGACAGAGACAATAACGTGCAAGAATGAATGCATTGATATAAACCTTGATTTTCCATGCAGTCAGAGCAGCGGTTAGAGAAAATTAACCGACACCTTCTGACCAATCAAAATCAAGAATTCAATTGTGCAGAGGTATAGATTTACATAAAAACCTTTACATTCAACAATCAAAAGGTGCTGCGATAAAAATCGGTGAAACAGCATTACAAAAATAGCTCAATTATTTTAACAGCCTATCACAAAGTGCATATAAATGACTCTTATTTAAACTATTATTTTCTGACCAGAAAATAATTCTGACTTTATTTTGCTTGCTTGTTTGTCTGAATTTGAGAGACCCACAGGGCGGCTGTGGCTCAGTCGGTAGAGCGGGTTGTCCACTAAATCACTAATCGTGGGGTTGGCGGTTCAAATCCCGGCCCGGGTGATCCCATGCCGAAGTGCCCTTGGGCAAGGCACTGAACCCTAAGTTGCCCCCGATGGCAAGCTAGCACCTTGCATGGAAGCTCTGCTACCATTGGTGTGTGAGTGTGCTCTCATTTGTAAGTCGCTTTGAATAAAAGCGTCTGCTAAATGTATATGTGTTTTGCCATGTGGTAGCTGAATGTCAAATTATTTAAGGTTGATGGATTCAATAGAAAAATAAACGGTATTTTAAAGCCTTTACTAATTGGAAGATTTCTACTGGTAACATATTACTGCCTATGCAAAGCCCACCATAGCCTTTTATGTGTTGTAATAAAAAGAACAGCTTTGGAAAGGTTTGGAAAGGTTAGCGTTTTTGATAAACAGGATGTAAATGCGCACCGTGAGCGTCTCTCTTGCAGCGTGCTGAAGCCAGCAAACGACTGACTCCGGATGATTCCACTGGGCCCTCCAGGAGAGTGTGTGCCAGCCGCCATGATCTCTGGGAAGCGGGAGGAAACTCCTGCAGAGACAGAGAGGTCACAGGGTAGGAAAAAGATCACTACTAGAATTAGAATTAGGGGCAAGGTTAGACAGTATATAGGGTTGAGATGGGAGAAGAACATTTTAAACTGAATTGTATGATCTGGAGTAAATTACCATCATATGCAGTATGTTAACAATTTGAATAAACGTTTCAGTAGTACTACACGTTTTATTAAGAATTCTTTATCAAGATCTGTTTTAATGTTTGGGTGTAGCCAAGCTCAGCTGTCACTTAACACAAGTCAAAACTCCACTAAAAACACAAGCAAAAAATGAGTCATTTAATCCTTGAAGCAAATGGAGGCTTTAAATAGCCACTGTAGAGAAAGACGGCACCATATTGTGCCAATCAAGTGCTCTTGGAAAAGGCTTTCCTGCCTTCTTCAGCTCAAGAAAATTTCTATTTGTCTGTTGCTGTTTCTCTAATCCAAAAATAAGGGCGCAAAGTCATAGTAATGACAAAACAAAAGGACTAAACTTATTATTATTTTAAAGTACCAAAATGGATGTAGTTCCTCTGGAACACGATATTATTAAAAAATAATAAATAATAATCTTCCACCAGCTGATCAGTGTGATCTTCAGCTGTCCTGTGGACATGCAAGACAAGTTTCTGGGTCACTAGCTCAGTCAATATAAGGTCAATAATTTCAAAAGGCTAGAAAACTTAAGTAATAATTGTATATCAATTGAGAAAAGGTCATGCATTATATCCATTATTACAGAGGGAGCAGCTTTGAAAAATGTCCATCATAAAGCTCTCAGATTACAAGGTACACTTCATAGAGGTCATTTTCAGCTAATTTGCCTTGGATCAGGCATATATTTTTCTGTATAAACATCCAAGACCACATGCCATTACATAATGAAAGTTCCAGTAAACCAAGGCATTATGGTGCAAAAAATATGAGAAATAGCAAAACGACATTCCTGGTTGATAGTCACCAAGTATTATTATTTTGAAACTGCATATACACATATGAATGAATCCAAATCAACTTTTCTAGGGGATCAGTTGCATCCACCAAATGTCCCACTTTCTTCTCCACAAACATCTGAAGAAGACAAAGCGGCTGTGTGGCCCTCTGTGCATGCTTGGATGGCTGCTGAATGGAGGTGTCCCTCTCACCACTGAGCCCTCCATGGAGCAGCTTATAAAAAGACCTAAAGATCCGCCTGAGGAGGGCTACGTCACCCCTTACTCTTTAGGCCCAACCCTCATCAGCATTCTGACTACAGCAGCATGACACAGAGGTCTAGAGGCCTCTTTGAAGACAGACTGAGAGACAGAGTGGGCACAAGGAGAACGTTCTTTCCCCATCAACAGCAACCAGGTCCTTACGCATTAAATATGACGAGGGTGCAGTATGTAGAGAATGTTTATGTTATGCATATTATATATATATATATATATATATATATATATAATTGCGTTCAATACAGTATATTTTTGCAAATTCATCAGAGAGTGATTTCTTACACAATGCAACTAGGCTACATTTACTCCAGCCCTTACTCAGCTCAATGTGGCTCAATAGCTAAACCATGGTGACCAAGCCAATGAGAACACTGGTTACGTTGACGTGCAAACAATCTTGTCAGTCTGAATACATTCATTTAGTTTCTGAGTTTAAAGTTGATAGATTCTTGTTGATAGATAGTTGAAAAATGTTCCATAGATTCTGCATGTTACACATAGGTAGTCATTATGTTATTGTATTTTACCAGTGAGAAGTTTGCAAGCAGACAGAGTAACAAACATAGTAAATTACTTTAAAACGATTGTTAAAAAATTTATTTAATAAAGTTGTTTAATATGTTTTAATGTTTAAATTGAATTTAAAATCATCTCACACCTTTACCCTAATCAGTCCCTCCAGGAATTAGTGATTTTGCGATTGCAGAAATGAATGCAAAATCAATCAATCTTTTCAAATGCAATTTCTCAAAATTACTGCAGATTTGGGCCAAGACGCATCATGTGACTTCATCACAACACACATTCAGCCAAAGTCCTCTTCGATTCGTGTGCGCCAAATAGGAGTACAGCTAAAAGATCTCATTTACCAAACATCACTGCCAAAATTGCCATTTTGCTATTTCAAGTAGTTTTTTGCGAAAAAAAAAAATGTAAATGAAATAAAATTTAAAAAAATAAATAAATAAAACCTCACAAATTTCATAGCAAATTTTGAGGGGGAAAAAAAGCTGCAGCAAAATCAAGCATTTTTGGCCACAACAATCACAAAACAATCCTGTAGGGATGGCCTAATTACTGCAAAAATTCATTTATAAATATAGATACATGTTTCCAAGTCCTCCTTTTCATGTGATATAGCTAGCGAGCTAGTTAACGTTCATTTTTCCACAAATAGATAAGTGGAAATTCACCAGAGTCCTGATTCATGTCATCATATTCTCAGATATTTAACAGGATATAAAATATACCATAATATGTGCAATTTTGTTCCACAATAGCATTAGCCAAGTTAGCGAAGTGCCAATAAACCAGGTCACATTTTCCTAGGTAAACACATGCTGGTCTTTAGTATTCAAATCCATTGAACTGTTCATCAGAGAATTTTCTTTCACAGTATCCAAACCTGAAATGGATAACAGTTTCTGGGTGATTGGTCTGATTTTGTGATGATGCCCATCCCACACAGACACACAATTAGAGATTGAGTTTAAATTTAAATATTTAACAGGGACCGTGTACTAAAAAACAAATGAATCTGAAATGAGTAAAGATGCTTTGCACCACAGATAGCTACAGTACTAGCTAATTTCCATCTGCAATATGTGGGTGCTTCATATTTTTACAGAGCGGTTACTAAAGACGAAATGAATTACAGAACATGAACTTTGCTTACTCAGAGGAACTGTTTTTGCAACCATTGTGTATTTTTACACGCACACACAGAATGCATGCAAAGATTGCACAAGTGTACATAGAAAATATTCTTCCATTTAACAGATTATTAAACACTTTATCGACATTATTCTGCTGTCCACGATCACTTTACTTTATTCACAGTGAAGTGTGTGCTTGAATGTTTTTCAATGAGATCGAGCCAAGATAAAAAAAGGAACTTAGCTTCCTGTTTTTTGTTGGATCTTTTAAAAAAAAAAACACATCAACATGAGCTACATTAATTTATTACACAAGCAAGCAGATACAGCGGCTGCACATTTATCCCACTATCTCTCATACAGAGATATAGACACTTAGTGACTCATGTGGTGGGTATATGGGAAAAACATTAAACTCAGCATTTTAACAGCAGCCTAATTCCATATGCTTGACTAAATGATGTTTCCCTTAGCAACAGCATACAATACACAGTGTGTGGAGTAAAACAACATTGCTATTATGTGGCCTGTGCAGAGACCATCGCCTCCACCTCCCATTCAGCTCTGAGGCTCTGTTGTCTTCTCTTGCACTCTACTACAGGCAGTGCTAGGTAGGAGGGCCCTTGTGTTTGGGACCTCTCAGACTGCCCTTTGTGTTTCACTCATCTCTTCTGTCCACACGCACACAGCAATGACTTCATCACCGATCTCTGTACCATTTCACAGTAGTGACCCACTGACCACCGTCCTATTTTAACACTGAGTGATGAAATCAGTCAGTGGCAATGCTGGTCAAAGCTAGGCTGTAATCTTCAGCTACTGTGACATGGTTACTGATCTGTTGACCAGCTTCATCCAGAGCTACAGTACTGTGCAAACGTCTTAGGCACATGCAAAGAAATGCTGTCAAGAAAAAAAAGATGCCATCAAAAATAAATGTTTCTAAATAATTAAATAAATAAATAAAAATACCATCAAGAGCAGTAAACAGTAATAAATGAAAAAAAATGTGATGACCCTTCGCTTAAAAATAGTAGTAGTCTCAGGTAGAATGTGTGCAGTTTTATAAGGAAATGAGCTGTAAGTTTTTCTGAGCATCTCGCAGAACCAGCTGCAGTTCTTCTGGAGACTTTGACTCACAGATGCTTCTCATTTTTGCAGAAAAACTCAACAGCCTTCATTATGTTGTTTTTTTTGTCTGAAAAGTGGTCTCTTATGTAATATGCTGCTTTCTTTACTGACATACTTTTTTCGGTAGCATTTAATTTTGTGCTGGAAAACTAAGGTTTGGGAATCTATAATGTTTTTGTACTGACTCGATAATGTACAATAATTATTTAGAATAACAAAGCTTGTACTTAAAAAAAAAATGTAATTAAATTTAATAAAATAAAAGGGGATAAAGACTTCTGCACAGTACTGAGCATCAATCGGTCCAACATCCAGAAGAAGATAATACACACATCTCTGTACTTAAAAATACTTCTATAATAAGTCATCTTTAAATAAATCACAGTGTATACCTTTTTAAACTACTGTAAGATCTCTCTCTCGTATGTGTACTCCTGTTGCCTGGTGATGCTGATGCCAGATCTATAAAGACGGTCATTTCCTCATCCCTAGACTCTTATTCACAATATGCTCATACTGATCATCATTTCAACACATGTAGTACTGTTTGTCTTTACTCTTCTATAACTGTATACTGTAATGCTTTATAAATCACACCCAGAAGAGAGAAAGTTCCCATTCGGTTCCTCTCAAGGTTTCCACATGTCATCCCCATGAGTTTTTCCTTTCTACTGTAGCATCCAGCTTGCACATTAGCGATCCGAATCTACAGAAACCCCAGATTCCTGTAAAGCTAATTTGTGACATTTGTGACAATTTTGGCTAATTTGTGGCTTGAATGAATCATTTGGTTATTTGTGGCAGAGCTACATACAGTATAATATTTGACCATCATCATGTCATAAACTCTACAGGTAATCTGTATTCATGTTTCTCAAATGCCTATGTATAGCATCAGCCCAACAGCTAATCAAAATTAAGGTACTTTTCCATTCAGCTGTGATGGAGAATCCGGATAGAACATCCCAACAAAGAAAACACAGCAACGAGCTATAAAAGCCTTTGGCACTGCATGTGGAAGTGAGATTTGATCAGTAGCTCATTATAAACACACCTGGCAGTTACAAGTTTTAGCATAGAGAAGTTCCTTTCACCACTTAGTTGAGCAGGTACATACATGGTGCTCACAAAACTCAGAGAATATTAGGTGCAACAATACAAAACATTACAGTACAGTGCCTTGCGAAAGTATTCGGCCCCCTTGAACTGTTCGACCTTTTGCCACGT
>JAFFST010045779.1:51086-69640 GCA_022414735.1 Noturus placidus | reverse complement strand
CTCTGCTACCATTGGTGTGTGAGTGTGCACTTGTAAGTCGCTTTGGATAAAAGCGTCTGCTAAATGAATAAATGAAATGTAATGTAATGTATATTTTCACTGGCAGCACGCTTACACGCTTGGACTTACATTAGTTGGATTAAAGACCGTTATGCATTAAACACACATATCCTGCCCTTGGTCTTAATAACAGACTCAGCTGTAGGTAGCGGTCCAGGCCGCCCACCCAGCACAGCTGCTTATACAGTCCTGGCCAGGTGTTCAGATGTGTGTGTGAGTTGATGTTTGTGTTATGAGCTGTCTGTTGGTCTAGGATCAGTGGAGCAGCAATTGTGGTTGTGTGTTTGACAATAATGGTGAACATCAGAACATAAGAGGCAGTTCCTGGATCTGTGCGACAACTACATTGTCTTTCATCGCTACTGATTCTGATCAGCTGCTTGCACTCTTATTATTACGAGGCCTCACAACCTATGAGAAAGAAGCTCTGCTTAGCTGTCATCAGCATGGCTGTGTTTTACTCTCAACATGATTTCTTTTCACCCACTGTAAAGAAAAAAAATAATATAGCTTTGTGTTGGTGGAAAGCTTGGCTCATTTGGACTAAAGTAGGTCAATGGGTCCTTATGTCATCAGGCAGTGAGACAAAAGTGCCATGCAGTCTACATGGCACAAATCCGAAAAGGATGGCCACCTCCGGTGATATCAAAATTCTGCATCATCTATTCTATGACAGTGGAATATATAGCAGAGAGGTCTTTCTAAAATCCTGTTTCACTAACCAAACATGTTATGCAAGGAAACATCATGCCTCCTCCTCTCTTTCTCTTCCTCACTGTTTCTGCCCAATCTTAGCAATGCTTTACTTGTTCTCTGTGCCTAGGGCAGTGTGTCCCAATCTGACGTGACCAGATCATGTCCTTCTGACATAAACTCATCCCAGGCCTTAGGGAACATCACAGATGACCCATGCATGAACTCTTGAAAAGTAACAAAACATACCATCATGTGCAGATGCCTGACTAGAAGTTAAATGAAGTTAATTGCTGAGACACACACACCCTTTACTCAAGGCTCTTACCTAAAAAATGGAAGGAGCCTTGAAATAAACCACTTCATGCAAGTGCTCAGATTCTATAATGATAGATTATACATTAGTATCCTGGGCCATTGTAAAGTAAGTGACCAGAATGATTTAGGAGCCCCACATGATTGACACATGAAAAAACAGGACAAAACAAGCAACAACAAAAAATTAACCATTAATTCATGTTGTAAACATGCTGCTTCTTACAGCTAGGACACAATACTCTTTAGAGCAAGTTTTTCCAGTTTGAAAAGTGGGAGATTAAGCATTTTGAATGTGGAAGTAATTTTTGGAATTATTGAGTGGGTGGGCTGAATTATTTATTTATTTATTTATTTATTTATTTATTTTTGCTTCAACCATAAGTCTAGACTACAATTAAGCTACACTATCTAACTAAAGCTACTAGTGTACATGTAATAGGATTGCTCATAGAGGGGATTCCCAATGCATTTAATGCATGCTTTGACAGAAAACTGAAGGATGTAAATGTGCCACTGATACAAAATTCAGAGGCTGAGAAATGAATTTATCTGTTCATCCATCTTCAATAACCACTTTCTCCTGTTTCAGATCCATGGTGGATCCAGACACTAACCTAGGAAGACTAGGTGCAAGGCTGGATAAGACTCACTTTCATTGACACTTAAGGGAATTTTAGAGTATTTAATTCACCTACCAATGTGTTTTTGGGAGGTGGAAGGAAACCGGAGTATACAGAGGAAACTCTCACAGCCACTTGAGAGACATGAGAACTGGAAACTACACACAAACAGTAACTGGATCTCAGAATCAAACCTTGGATACTGGAGCTGTGAGGCAAGAACACTTCCTGAGATTTTTAATATTGTGTTTTAAGTTTTATGCTGGCCTGCACTTTAAGGCAGAAATCTTAACCCATGGTGGTGCCACTTAAAAATCATTAGTGTGGGAATAGCATAATAGGCTGAATAGTGCATTAAGATCCTGCAGTGGATTATCTACCATAATTTGATCACTTTTTTCAGCCTGAGTTTACCAAGTGTCAGCTTTGTTAACTACAAGGCTATATTTGTCCAGATCTACCAATAAAATCAAGGTTAATCATCTGTGCCTGCAGTGGGCGGCTGTGGCTTAGTCGGTAGAGCGGGTTGTCCACTAATCCACGAATCGTGGGGTTTGCGGTTCGAATCCCGGGTGATCCCATGCCGAAGTGTCCTTGGGCAAGACACTGAACCCTAAGTTGCCCCCGATGGCAAGCTAGCACCTTGCATGGAAGCTCTGCTACCATTGGTGTGTGAGTGTGCACTTGTAAGTCGCTTTGGATAAAAGCGTCTGCTAAATGAATAGCAGCAATGTCAACAATGTGATGACTGTGCAGATGGTGTAGCTGCCCATATTATTGGGTGTGCCTTAGTTCCGATCTAGTCCTGATCCACAGGCATACAATCTCGAATACTGGTCTCAATTCTCTCCGTTTCTATCCACCAAGCTGTAAGACGCGAAATAACTTGATAAGGTGAAACCAGACACCACCTCAACAGGCTCTGCAGAGGCGCCTGAGAGGACACACTTCCCCCAAACCTGATATGAGATCAGGGAGTAGATAAGGAGCAGTAGAATAAATGGGTTGTGAAACCTGATACTGCATTTTGCCTGTTTGAACACTGTGGTAGCATGAAACATGAATGTAACAGAAAATCAGAAAACGCAACAATATAAACAAAAACACAACAAATTCAACACATCAGCAAGAACTTAAAATGCAAAAGGGTAGGTCCTCATTGAACATCACATGCTTATTGAAGAGTATGTCAGTCTGTGACAATACGGTCTTACCATTTCTCTTCTGAGCTAATGCTGTTCTGTTATTGAATTTGCTGTGGTGTTTGGTTTTCTTGTTGTGTTTTTGGAAGTGCTGTTGTTTTTTTGGTTTGTTAATGTATTTTGTACTTATGGGTCACCATATCACTGTGAGTAAAGTCACAGCTGAATGGAGACTGAGTGTGAAATCTGTCCTGTCTTTTACCACATGTAATACCACAATACCACATGAAGAGGCTGGCAGCTCCAAACAGGAGCTGGTCTTTACATCTCAGCAATATACAGAAACTGCGAATTGAGAAGTGATCAGGAGAGACTTCCTTGTAATACTTAATAGAACTTCTTAGATCCATGAGGCAGTACACAGAGAAACTCCAAGTGTTTCTAATGAAATATTCAAAATATTTGTGCGTCAAACCTCAGTGTTGAGATGATAAATGCTTCTTTCGCCTTTTTTGGCACTTATTTCTGTTGCACAATTCACAAATACTTGACTTATAGCAGTACAAGTGGTGGAGAAGTGTGAGGTAATGGCACACATGCTAGAGCTGTATGGTGTTTTGATTTATAATCTTTATAATCTTTGATTTATAAACAGTTTCAACGCTTGAGGCTGGTACATCACATAGTTCCTTGGATCTGATGTAATACAAGCCATACACCTTTGTGTACAGTGAGATTTAGTTTAAGGACTAATAACACAATTTCCCTTCTGTCTCCTTATTCTGTCTACACTTATTTGATTCGCTCAATGGGGTGACTACGGCCAATTTCCTCCCAGCCTTCTGACCATGTCTAATAGGCTTTCCTCTTTTCTTCAGGAATCACACATAAGCTCATGCAAAAGGCTCTCTGAATAAGAATAAAATGCCATAGTATTACGCTCTCTGTGGGTTCCTTATATGGTTAATGGTTACAGCATTATAAAATGGTACACCTGAACCATTTATGAAAGGGAATCTCCCTGGTGTAGAGTTATACACACAGCCATTTATTTGACTATGCTGGAACTTTGTTTATTGTGTACCTTAGATGTTACATGCTTCCAAGTTTTGTATGTATTGATACAATATCAAAGACTAATAAATTTCAAATATTCATCTAGTACAATGTGACCCAGAACAACCTGACAGAAAGCTTGGTGTAGACATAAATAGACCTCTATCACTATCCCTTTGGGCTTCAGAGTGCTACAACTGTATACAAATTCACTCAGTTGTCTGAAGATTGTTGTTGAATTCTCCATTCTGGTTAATCAGAAGATATAGATTTTTTTTTTTCTTCTAACAGCAGCTCTTACAGTAGTTCTGGCTACAAAGGTTTATTTAGCTTTATTTGTTCTAATATGTTATTGCTTGCACATGGACTTGAAGAGATAACGTTGGGTAAAGGAATAAGTGTTTATAGCTGTTATAGCTGCTAAACAGCTGTTTTGACAAAAGAAGAACGTATTGAAATTATTCTCACATTCGCACATCACACATGACAACATTATTAACAAATTCAAAACATGATAACATTCCACAACATAACTTTAAAGAGATTTTTTTAAAATAAACATTTAATAAAAAAAATTAGTAATTGGCAATTTGCTGTGATATAAAATTATTAAAACTCTTCAAGATATGCTGATATTGGAAAATAATAAACTCTGAGTGCCTCACACCACCTCGTCTTTTCCTATATTATTTTCCTATAATGGCACAACCCGTCATGTTTAATTTCTTACATACAGAATTGAGCAGTAATGTTTCCTTCCATGTTCGTATAGCTGTGTTATGATAAGAAGCAGCAGCTAAAAAAAAGATGTGGTGGGTTCAAAAGTCACAGAAGATGCTTGTTATCCTCACACAGATTGGTGCAATAGAGGAGTTGTCATGCGATATGAGGATGCTTAGGTAATTGGAGGGGAGTTAGCTATGTGTAGATTGGAAGAAAGCTTGTCTGAAAATAGACATATTCATTTTATAACTGTTAATAGAAACAATAGTAAATACAACTGTTATGTGCTAGAGGAGACATGTGGATAGAAATTGTGATACCACTGAAATAGTGCAGGGGTATCATATTAAAGCCCTAGAGAGCCACAGCACAGTAGAGTTTAGTAACACACCATATACAAATCATCAGCTAATTACCAAGACCTCCACTGACTGAATTTGAAAAACAAAATTCTTTGTAAGGATGTGGCCTTAGCACAGTCCTGTTATGTATAGATGTCCAGAAAGACTCCAGAAAGACGAAAACCTAAAATACACCACACCATTCATCCTCACGCTTTAACGTATAGCCACACTTTCATTTCTCAGTCTCTTCCTTTTTCACTGAATGGAAAAGAAGGGCATCGGATTTCAGTGAGCTAAGGGCATACCGGATAATGAGGCAACACATTTTAAAAGCAGAACCATCATTGTTCAGATGTTCATTCGTGATATAAGATTTCACAACTGTCCCTGTAATTCCTGAAAATGTACCATTTTGTGGCCTTGCAATATCAAATAAACTACTCAAATGCAAGTGAGAAGATTTTAGAGAACCATGTTAAGTATAATACTGTTTCCATTTGAGCCTGTTTTGGAAAACTTTTCAGCAAATTAATTGCGTCTGCAACCTACACAATCTCCTGATCTCTCAAAGCAGAGTAGTATACAGTATGTAGATTTTAATATCTAGAGTTCTGAAGAGCGATCACATCTGCCTCTTGGCCATATTTCCCTGCTCATGCACATAGTGGCAAATTCATTTAAATTTTTTTTTTAAATGCTAAGTAACTGGAGGAAGAGCATTTTTCTTGGCATTTCTATTGATATGATTTTTCTTATTGAAATCATTCTCATGGCTCAGTCGGGGAGCTGGTGCAAGGTTGCGTTGGAAACATGCGTTTGGCACCACGACACTGGTGCCAAAATTATTAACAAATTCAAAAAGACTGGAAGTGTTGTGGACTGACCGAGAAGTGGACGTCCACGAACATCCACTGACAAAGGCACAACCTTTTGAGACTTTTGGGACACCCTTTGTTGTGTTGGTACTCAACAGTATGTAGAGATTGATGGAAGATGTCATACTTTTCTAAACGTATTTACTCTAATTGTTCATATTGACTGTTGTTAAAGATAGAAATATATGGTGCAAAATATTCCTCATCTATTCATCATCGAGTTGCCTGTTACACAAGAACACACACACACACACACACACACACACACACACACACACACACACAATCTGCATTCTGCAAAATGACCAAATATGAAGATCAATCTACCCAATGATACACTGCAAAACAACTGAAAGCATAGACATCATACAATGCAATGCTATCACCAAACTAACCTAGACCCAATCTCATCCCTGTTACTATCAAACAGACCTGTTTCTGTCCCACAGGTTTTGACCTGATACTTTTTACTCTCACCCACAAAATCATGACAAAAGCTGTTCCATCCCTCTAATGTATAAGCCCACCCACAATTCCCTGACCCTAGACCACTCTACCATAAGTGAAGACGTCCTCCACCTCCTCGCGCATCAGTTCAGTAAAGTCATCCTCTGTGATTTCAGCCAAGGCCATCCCTTCTCAAGTTTTCACCTTCGCTTACAGTCCTTGTCCTAATCCGGAGCTTCTTATCGATCAGAGCCTGAGCAGAGAGCCAAGGACTGCACCGTGCTTCTGCTCTCCACACAAGGGTGTGTGTGTGAATGTGAGAGAGAGAGAGAGAGAGAGAGAGAGAGAGAGCCAACACCACCCAGGCCAGCTTTTCAACAGCAGGATGATTTCATAATCTAGCGTGTGTTTGCGCAGTGGGAAGAAGTGCAGAGCAAACTTAAAGCGGGTGTGTGTGGGTGAGGGTGTATATTGAGTGCAGGATGAAGGACTGTGAGTCTGCCAAACTATGATCATGAAAAAGCCAAATGAGCATGTTCTGCTTCAGCAGAAAGGTGAGCATTTGCTCGAGGTATTTGTAATGGACAACAGTAAAAGAAACACTATTATGAAACTTTACAGAAGTTAATTACTCAAGAAAATTATCAATATTATCAAAAATACATGAATATATCCAGTTTCCAAATTATTTTTTTTCAGAAACCCTTGTCTGAAATATCTTACAACCATATACCCCAAATACCCATAAGACAGTTACCTATTATTATTATTATTCGTCCATCCATCCAGTTTCTGTACTACTTATAGTACAGAAGAAAGGGAGGAAACCCTTGAAGCATGGGGAGAAAATGCAAGTACTGTATAGACAGGGAGAAAGCGGGATTCGAACCCCCAACCCTGGAGGTGCGAGGTATCTGTGCTAACCTCTAATTGAGAGAATAATGATTGTTTTTGGAAATAATGGATTGATAAAAAAAAAACTCTTTGAGATATATACTGTAAGTGATCAAAATTTTATTAAATTGACTTATGGCAGTTTATGAGCGAATACTAGGCTATAGAAATGATAACATATTGGAATGAGAGCATTAGTATGCACTTTAACTGTATTCTCACTTCTGATTGGTCAAAAGGTCCATGCATCCATCCATCCATTCATCTTCAACCGCTTACTCCTTTTCAGGGTCATGGGGGAACCTGGTGTTGATGAATTTTCCATAAATCAAAAGTTTATATTAATACCCTCATATATTAATGTTATAATTTCTATAGTAGCAGCTCATATAATGGATTTGCATGGCAGACCTTCCGCACATACCAATTCAAAATATGTGTAATTTTATTTATATGCTGAAGTTACTACTGAGGAGACATTTAATTGCCATTTGTGGAAGGAGTCTCGAATATCACAGCTTTATAGCAGTTAGAGGTAAGACTCCTTTAATGAGTGAGGGCTTTTGTACTTTGAGGCTTCTGGCCAGCATGACAACCATCGTATTTAATTCTAGAAAAAGGAGAGGCTGCAACCATAAAAAAGGGAGCAAGCATTTATAGCCACTATAACAAAAGTGATAACAAGAACTTACTTGTTTTGCAGATGTTCCACAACATTAAATGCGGCTTTAAATGGATAAAAATACATGTTCTTTAAGAAATACATTGTTAGCATTGGAAATTACTGTAGTATATGAGGAATTAAACATTTTGGGATGTGCTGCTGTAGGGAAATAATGATAATTTCTCATTATTAATTATTCTCCTATAACAGCACAGTCTGTCATGTATTATTCCTTACATAATTGACCCATTTAATGACCCATTTAAAGCCACAATTTAATTTTACCAGTCACTGCGACCTAATTTTTGTTTGAGTTTCTAAAGGTTTTAAAAGACTTGATGTCTGTATTACTGAAAAACTAAATCATAGGTTGTCTGGATTTCAGAAAAATGTTTTTATAAATTGAAAAAACATAAACTGGTCACAGTTCGACCCAAATTCAACTTCCCATAGAAATTGTCAGCTGTTTTTGTTGACATATTTGGACAAGCATCTTCTTTGAAACAGTAATTATTAATAAAGGTGATGCACTCTATCAAATGACACAAAAATTGACACTGTAGTAATTTCCACAATTTAAATTAACAAAAAATAGATCAGTCAAATGAAAAAGTAAGTACACCCCTACATTTATCACACTTTCAAATCCATACAATTAGAATAAGGTTTTCAGGATTGGGTGCCAGTGATTAGACCCTGCTTAGGGAGTGCAGGTGGAACCGGTTTTATTTATACCCCTCTCATATCTTGTGCCTGGTGTTCCATTTGGTATTGAGGTGTGTGGTGCCATCATGTCAAGATCTAAAGAGCTCTGTAAGGCCTTCAGTAAAAAGGTTGTGGATGCCTATGAGTCTGGCAAGGGATTTAAAAAGACCTCCAAATTATTGCGAAAGTATTCACAGCGCTTCACTTTTCCCACAGTTTGTTATGTTATAGCCTTATTCCAAAATAGATTCAATTCATTATTTTCCTCAAAATTCTACAAAACAATACCCCATAATGACAACATGAAAGAAGTTTGTGTGAAATCTTTGCAAATTTATTAAAAATAGAAAACAAAAAAAGCACAGGTACGTAAGTATTCACAGCCTTTGCTCAATACTTTGTTGAAGCCCCTTTGGTACCAATTACAGCCTCAAGTCTTTTTGAGTATGATGCTACAAGCTTGGCACACCTATATTTGGGCAGTTTCTCCCATTCTTCGTTGTAGGACCTCTCAAGCTCCATCAGGTTGGATGGGAGCGTCGGTGCACAGACATTTTCAGATCTCTCCAGAGATGTTCAATCGGGTTCAAGACTGGGCTCTGGCTGGGCCACTCAAGGACATTCACAGAGTTGTCCTGTGGCCACTCTTTTGTTATCTTGGCTGTGTACTTACTTCTTCCACAGAAGAATATCACATCTGTTGATATTTCTGTTGAATAAATGATTGAAAAAGCTCATTTTCTTTGTGGTTTTATTCAAGTATATCAACTTTATTAATAGGCACTGTTTCAAAATTGATCAAATGTTTGTTTGTCCAAATATGTCAAAAAAGCCAACAATTTCCATGGGGTGTACTTATTTTTTCACATGACTGTATGCCAGTCTACTGAGACAGGCTGAAATAGTAACTAGGCTACAGTGGTTTGATTTAACTCGTGTCTTATTTCCTCTGCAATTTTTGTGCACCTTCCTTAAACCCCTCTGGAATAGACCTTACAGCAATCTCATTATGAAGGGGCCAGTTCTTGCAGCTATAGACTCAGTACAGCAGTGATGTGCCCCAGTGTTCATGTAAATCAGTCTCCAAATAGAAAAATGAAAATAAAAGCAGATGGCAGGGACATTTATAGGCAATATAATATGTGTAATATACTAGTGATCTTTATATTTAACCACAAACCTCTCTCTCTCTCTCTCCCTCTCTCGCTCTGCGCCTGGCTGTCCACATGATGTAAAAAAATATGTGATTCATCAGACCTGGCCACCTTCTTCCATTGCTCCATGGTCCAGGTCTGACGCTCACATGCCCATTGTAAGTGCTTTCATCAGTAGACAGGAGTCAGCATGGGCACTTGGACCGGTCTACAGCTACACAGTCCCATATGCAGCACTTGTGTGTTCTGACACCTTTCTATCATAGCCAGCATTAACTTTCTAAGCAATCTGTGCTACTGTAGCACTCCTGTGAGATCGGACAAGACGGGCTAGCCTTTGCTCCCCAAGCACATCAATGATCCTTGGGCACTCATGTCCGTGTTGCCAGTTCACCGGTTGTCATTCCTTGGACCACTTTTAGTAGGTACTAACCACTGCATTAGGGCAACACCCCACAACATCTTTTTGGAGATGCTCTGACCCAGTCATCTAGCCATCACAATTTAACCTTTATCAAAGTTGCTCAGATCCTTACACTTAGCCATTTTTCCTGCTTTCAACACATCAGCTTCAAGAAAAGTCTATTCACTTGCTGCATAATATATCCCGCCCCTTGACAGGTGCCATTCAACCGAGATAATCAATGTTATTCACTTCATTTCAGTGGTTTTAGTGTTATGGCTGATCCGTGTATATACAGTATACTGTGTGCGTGTGTGTATATGTGTAGTCTAATTAGAGGCAGGCTAGAGTGGAGTATTTGGAACGTAACTGGAAGGTGTTACTCAGACCTGTGTGCATAAATAATGGAGGATGGGAGGGTAACAAGAGCCCTGAGGAAGTCAAGAGCTCCCACAATCTTTGAGAAAAGAAAACACATTAAATGAGCACACAGTCTTGCAGTTAAGGTCTGTACCAACACATTAATGGAATACAGAATCTGTACGCAAAACATACAAGACCCTGAGGCTTTCTCTCAATGTCGAGTCAACACGAAAAATACTGTATTTTGTGATATCAAGCAACACATGACAAAAAGTGAATATTATAAACATAGCTATATTATAATTTAATACAAAATACAATAGGAACCTTTATATGTATACATATAGCTTTTTATGTCACAACATGCATCAGCTGGTTTCACTGTAGTCATTTGAACTTTCAGAGACTGCTAGTTATGTGAAACATTAGTCATAGTACCAGTGAGAGCAACACACACACACACACACACACACACACACACACACACACACACACACACACACACACACACACCTGCTATTACTAACACATCCCACCCACAACAAGCTGCCCAGAATAAAAAAAAATCTAAACCACAAACCATTACAGAGCATAAATGACTGATCACTTCTTTGATCACTGAATCACTGAATCACTTCTGACCTCAATTCGGACCTCAAATGTTTTTTTTAAAGAAAGTCTTTCTTTTCATCTATTATTATTATTAGGAGTACAGTCCACTCTGAAACTATTGCAACGTCAAGCTCGTCGAGGCCAATTTCTTTATTTATTTAGAAACATTTTTGCTGTAGAATGAATATATTTGGGGGCGCATGGCGGCTTAGTGGTTAGCATGTTCGCCTCACACCTCCAGGGTCCGGATTCGAGTCCCGAGTGTGTGCGGAGTTTGCATGTTCTCACTATGCGTTGGGGGTTTCCTCCCCCAGTCCAAAGAAATGCATGGTAGACATGATTGGCACACCCATTTCCAATTGGTGTGAGTGTGTATATGATTGTGCCCTGTGATGGACTGGTACCCTGTCCAGGGTGTACCCCGCCTTGTGCCCGATGCTTCCTGGGATAGGCTCCAGGTTCCCTGTGACCCTGAAAAAGGAGTAAGCGGTAGATGATGGATGGATGAATACATTTATGTTTGAGATCAAAAGATGAATATAAAAAGAGAGTTTATAATTTAAGCTTTTATTTGCTGGTATTTATATTTAGATGTGTTAAAGGACAGAGAACATAGCACGTTTTGTATCAGGCCACCCGATTTTTAGGTGAGGAAAACAACAAACAACAAACTGGAACCTTTGTGTTTAAACAACAAATAACGTTGAACATCTTCTCTTGATTTTAGGCTTCGTTGTCACCTTTGAAGACTGCAGTTGTTGTTACAAACCAACATTACGATCAGAGATCTGTCTATGGTAGAAAAGCAAGCCATTTTGAAGCAGAAAAAAGAGGGAAAATCAATCAGAGGCATTGCACATCGGGCATATCCAATACAACAATTTGGAAGTACGATTGCACTGGTATACTAAGCAATAGACACCAACAGGGTCAGCCAAGGAAAACAACAGCAGCTGATGACAGATGACAGCTGTGAAGAAAACCCCAGTCAGTGACATCACCAACAACCTCCATAGGGCAGTAAGAATCGGAGAGCCAGATTGGAATTCACAAATAAATACAGGGATGAGCTACAAAAATTCTGGAACCAAGAACCTCTATCAAAGTGATGGAAAGGTCAAAGTGTGGAGAAAGAAAAGATCTGCTCCTGATCCAAAACATACAAGCTTATCTGTGAAACATGGTGGAGGTAGTGTCACAGCTTGGGCTTGCATGGCTGCTTCTGGAACAGGTTCACTAATCTTTATTGATGCAGAATGAATTCAAACGTTTACAGGAACATGTTGTCTGCCGATTTACAGAAAAATGCATCCAAATTAATCGGGAAGAGCTTTATCATGCAGCAAGACAATGTTCCAAAGCACACTGCCAACACAACAGAGGACTTCAACAAGGTTCAAAGCCTTGTCAACCAGCAGACCTTATAGACCCAATAAAGCAGCATTTCACCTCCTGGAGAAGATTCAGAAAGGAAAACACCCGTGAAACAAACAATGACTGAAAGAGTTTGAGGTAGAAGCCTGGAAAAGCATCACAAAAGAAAACCAACAATCTGGTGGTCAGTGAATCACAGGCTTGATGCAATTATTGCAAGCAAGGGATATGCAACCAAATATTCAGTAGTATCTTTTCCTACATTTTTTTTAACCTAGAAATTGGATGGTCTGATAAAAAAGGTTCTATGTATTATGTTGTTCAACACATCTAGATGGAAATACCAGGAAATAAAAGCTGAAATCCTAAACTCTCGTCTCATATCCATCTTTTGATCTCAAACCCAAATAGATGTATAGCACAAACAAATGAACTGGCCTTGCTGTTCCAATAGTATCTGACGAGACTGTATATCTGGATAGAGAAATATGCAGGTGCACTCAAAGCACATCTAAAAACAGATGTAAATCTGCTCACTCAAACCACTTCAGGAGATACGAGACACATTTTATCCAGATGCTATATATATTGTAAATATGTCCATCTCTAGAAGTTATGTTAACAACCAAAATCACTCCAGTCACAACACATAGGGTACATGCCTGCTAGAGCTGCATACCAAAGTGTCTTGAAGTCAATATACTAACTCAGAGTTAGCTGTTGTTATTTAATTAGCTTTAGCAATGAAGATAATGAGTCTAATGATTTAATTTGCAGATTATGTACAATAAAGCAATCAGATTTTAATCTGACTAATAAGAAACAAATTTAAGTGGAAATGCAGGTTATAGTAAAAAAAAAAAACTCAACAAGTATTGACAGATCAGGTGTAAACAGGATCTCAGACAGGCCTTACTCAGCAGGTGAAAAGAAAACATGTGACTGTTCTGCAACCTTAGCAACCTTGTATTTCTTTGCATATTTCTTCAAGCACAAAACTGCACTCGTGCCATTATTTCTCCATAATAGCAAAGTGCTGTGTCACCCCAGGGGATCTGTCCAACATGAATACTAGTCTTCACATGCACACACACACACACACACACACACACACCTGTGTTTTTGACAGCACTCCATGAACAATATATTGATGAAACCTTTCAAACTGTTCCAGCCAGACAAGAAGGCTGTCTCCAGCCTCAACTATACACAAGAGGACAATGCAGGTCAGGGTTCTAGTCACATTCTGTCCTTCAGTGCCTTCTCTGATCGTTATGAAATACTCATAAATGATGTGTTTTTGCACTGAGGTATTGAAAGAGGAAACACAGGAGGAAGTTGAAAGAAGCTAGAACATTGCAAAAATTCCTGCTTATTCTTTCTCAACAAAAATGAACAGCCTTCCCCAGAGTGTTTTATGTTTGACTTTATAAAAGACTCAAACTTGAAATCAGCACTTTGACAGGCTAAGAAAGTTGAGAGTAAAGTTCAGAATCAAAAGAGCAGTTCGCCTCTTTCGCCCTCTGCGATCGCGCTCATTCTCTTGCTTTCACACATTTTCTCCGCTTTGCATAAACAAGGGCGAATAATTGCATGAATTGTGAAGTTTAAAATTGTGCAGGGTTTCCAAGGCAACAGCACCAAGGGTATGCTGGTAAATGTCTGCCTCGTCTGCCTTATGTCAACGGGTGTAACTAGAATTGACTATTGATAGTCCATTGATAGTCCAATAGAAAAGACTATTGATAGTCCATTTTTCTCACATCAGCTGAATAAAAGGACCAGTATGAAGAGTTTGAGGGCCGGATTATCCTGCTGTATGACAACCTACTTACATGTTGAAAATATACTATGTTGAAATATATTACGAAATACTTCCTCATATATTCACCAAAATGTCAATCTATAAGTGTGTATATTTTACATCTGACATGTCATATAAGCGAGGTGGAAACAGATGCGATAAGAATCCTGTATTTATTATGAGGTCGTAATCCACAAACAAGCAAAAGATCAGGTAATCTGTAACAGGGAAAAAAACAAAAATGTTAAACCAAAGCAAGAGCAAGATCAAAAACAGAAAAGCAGTACACAATAAACGGCTTGGTAATGTCAGGTACGAAAACACTGAGTATACGTTAGAGTGGAACTGGAGTCCTTATATACTGTGTGGTGTTCAGCTGTGTGTATTAGAAGTCAGGTAAGTGTGAACGGGACAGAGTCCATGGTTGCTGGGACGTGTGGTCCGTGTCGGCCATATTTGATTCCAGGTTGCCTTCACAGTTCATTTATGCACCTTAATGTTGTTCCTCTACAGTTATGTTCCTCCAGGTAAAGATAGAAATAATGAAAGGGACCAAGTGACAAGCTTTTATTTGAATCCCCTTCTAAATAGCATTTTATAAAAATGTGGTCTGGAATACATTCATCTATCTAACTAATCTAGACACAGCTAACGACTGAGTGTCTGCCTGGGTGAACTTCTAGTCTGCTAGCTGACAGGCAAAAAGGACAAACAGTTGTTAGTGTAAAGAGATATTGATAATAAGCAGCACACTGAAACAGCAGGTTTCATTCTGACTTCTGTTTTCAGATCACACTCATTTCCATATCCCTGAGGAGTTTAACGAGTGTTAATCAAAGAATGATTTAAAGAGTGATACACATGCATTAATCACTAGGGAAAACAAAA
This sequence comes from Noturus placidus, assembly GCA_022414735.1. Taxonomy (NCBI): domain Eukaryota; kingdom Metazoa; phylum Chordata; class Actinopteri; order Siluriformes; family Ictaluridae; genus Noturus; species Noturus placidus. The sequence goes on along the minus strand of JAFFST010045779.1, from coordinate 54,501 downwards.
ATTAGACACTGCTCAACTGCATTGCATGACTCTTAATCGGTTTATCTGACTGGCGAGTACTTTATTATTCTTATTTTATAATATTAGTTTTACAATCAGATATCATGAGCAAAATTTCTGTTTAGTGAAATATTATAAAGAGAAAAAAAAAAAGAACAGGATATGTAGCAGTCCTTATTTAGAGAATCAATGAGGATCTTTGGAATGAAAAGCATCCTGGGTGAAGCTCGCTCATGAAGCTGGTTGAGAGGATGTCTTAACTGGGTAAAGCTTCATTAGGAATAATGTGAAGTTAATTTGAAATATGACATCGATTTAACTTGTACTTGGTGACTGGTTCGTTTCATAGGTGTCTTCAGTGTTATTCTGAAATAGGAGAAAAGTAGTATATTTATTAAGTACCACACACACACACACACACCCACACACACACACACACACAGTGGCAGTGGGTGTGTGATCTGTGGCCACAGTATCCGTTCCTATAGTAGGTGACCAGAGAAAAGAGAAGTGTAATATGCAAGAGAGAGAACAGGGAAGATCTGTGCATCTCAGCTCAAGTATTTTAGAGTAAGGTGTGGTTCAGTGGTATTAAAAGTTCAGATTTACCCAATTTCCTGCCAACAGGCAGTGGTGTGTGGCCTAATGTCTAACAGGGCTGTGACAATGTTGTGAAATAATGCTGTTATCTGCTGGAAATCCCAACATGGGCACACAGACAGCAGGGCATTTATTAGGATGGGATTACACCCCAGAAGACACTGTGCCATCTTCTCTTTGCTTCTCTAATCTGCCTCATGAGCAGGTTGATAAGGAAGTAATAAAACAGGCCCGCGGTTATGAGAAAATAATAAACCACAGGGTGGCGTGATGTAGCCAAATGCAATGCCGAGTTGCTTATTTAGAATGATTATAAGAATTGTACTAAGAAATTATAATTATGATTATAAAGTTGTTTGTTTTTCTATTACAGTACCACATGACGTGATTTATTTCTCTTAAACAACAATTTACTAATATTAACATTTTTTAATTATTAAAGAACAATATGCCACATGCTTAATCCACCTATAGTCACGTTTAACATTGCGGAATGTCTGCAAAACAAGGTTACTTCTGTCACTTACATTATAGTAGCTAATAAGTCAGTCCCTCTAACGTGAAATCAAGGAAATTCTGCAATATTCTGAGGATCTTGCAACTTTTCAATATTACCGCAGATTTTCCACAGATTTGGGCCAAGACTTATCATGTGACGTCATCACAATACACATTCAGCCAAAACCCTATTCGATTCACGTGCGTTGAACAGATTAACAGATTGGGTGGTTGTGGCTCAGTGGGTAGAGCGGGTTGTCCACAAATCCACTAACCGTGGGGTTGGCGGTTCGAATCCGGGCCCGGGTGATCCCATGCCGAAGTGTCCTTGGGCAAGACACTGAACCCTAAGTTGCCCCCAATGGTAAGCTAGCACCTTGCATGGCAGCTCTGCTACCATTGGTGTGTGAGTGTGTCGCTTGTAAATGTAAAAATGATATCTCTGTAAAGCTGCTTTGAGACAATGTACCATTGTAAAAAAGCGCTATACAAATTGATAAATTATTATTATTATTATTATTATTATTATTAAAAGGGTTCATTTACCAACAAACATCACTGCGAAAGACCGCAGATTTTAGTAGTTTTCCCCAAAAATTTGCATTGTAAATTTTTTCAAAAGCCAATGCAAAATCAACCCGCAACAATCACAAAATAACTAATGAAAAAACTCTGAAATCCTGTACGGACTGACAAGATAATAAGACTTGTCAAAAACTCTAAATCTTGAAAACTCTACTATGATGGAAATCCTAATATCTGACTGTTACAAACCACTGACACTGGAGACTCCTTCCAAAAATGCGAAATAAACATCTCACAGAATACTTCACCATATCAATAATTACATGTTTTTAAATCTGTTCCAGAATGAGTTGTTACTATAGAAATAATAATAACATTAATAATAATATTCATAATAATATATTAGAATGAGCACATTAATAGAAACCTGAGATTTGTCCTGCTGTCAGAGCTGAATGAACATAGAAAATGAATGAATACTGCATAATGTAAGATTATTCTCTCATCTTATATGTATGCTAAGCACGTTAGGAACACACGGTCTACAAACTACCGGTTTCTGTCCTAGCGTGAAGTCATTCTTATATGCAGCTCAAAATTAGACAAGAGTCTCTCTCCGGTTGATCTGCATGAGAATAGGTCTTCCCATGAATGGCTTTCACGCCTACGCATTCAGAACAGCCAACCAAGGCAGTCTGGCATTGCCCAAAGGCCCTCAATGAGTCCTGCTTCCAAAGCAAGCAGGGGTCCAAAGAAAAAGCATAGTGTCCTCTGTCAAAAGGGAACTGCATGTAAAATCCTGTTTATTCATCGATGAAAAAGTGTGAGACCCCTGACGTAATGCTGTGTCATATTTCACACTCACAAATCAGCTCTGTGGTTGCATGGAGTGATATATGAAATAAATGGGTCATGGTCAGACTGTTATTATGGGTTTTATAGCTGCTTATAAATGACTTCTAATCTCCATTTGCTATGCAGTCCAATTTTTCTGGAACACATTGCCATCAAATTTCTATTTCGAGTTTCTCACATGTTCTCTTTTTGATTTATGAGCATGAGATTAATGCCACTGTGTTGTTTTGCACCATGCTGTCCTGCAGGCTGTTCCTGAGGTTTGACATTATTTGGAGGTCCTGGCTGGCATGACTCATTTGTGACTTTTCTCAGAGCAGATACAGAGAATTACAGCCAGCTCACTGCTGTCTGCTGAGACTCTGACTGCTAAAACACAGTTTGTCCACTAGATACCACATTCTGTTTACATTTGTGAGTTTAATTATCAGTGTTGACTTTTTCGCAGATTCTCAGTTACCCATGACTCTTTAGCCCTGCACCTTTCTATTTGGAGCAAAAGTGTAGCATGATTCACATCTATAGTCATCTGATGCAACACCGCTTACAACACATTAAAGCGGAGGTCTTCAACAGGGGGTCCTCGACCCCTAGGGGGTCCGCGGAGGTACTGCATGGGGGTCACGAAAGTTTTGGTACCAGTTTGATATAACACAATTTCATACAATATATATAATTAGGGGGTCCTCGAACCATCTCGCCATCAGTTTGGGGGTCCTTGGCCTGGAAAACGTTGAAGACCCCTGCATTACAGGAATATTCCGGGATCTTTAACTGCTGCATTTGTCGGCTATGTTCATTTACCGCAGACAAGAACTGAGACATGTTTGCAGCTAATCAGAAAAGAACAGAAATGCACTTACTTGAAAATCACTAATAGTGGAAGTCTAAGAGAAGTTGGTGTGCTAAAGACATTTATATATATATATATATGTAT
>JAFFST010045779.1:33698-49682 GCA_022414735.1 Noturus placidus | reverse complement strand
TTAAATGCTAAAGAATCCTGCCTGGCTCATTTCTGAAACTTCTGAAGCAGTTGTTGTTTTTTCCGGACTTCTTTGTCAAAACGAGCAAGAAAAGAGAGAGGAAAAGTAAGAGGAAATGAAAGGAAAAGAACACTGGAATGAATAAGTGGGCAGTGTAATAGGGAGCGAGGGTGAATCACAGCACACTTCATCTCCCTGCTCTCTCCTGTACTGTGCTCACGGTCCAGCTTTAGCACGAGAGAGGCGTGTTGCCATGGAGTGGGAAGATGTTCTGCATACAAAGCCTGTTGAATATAGAGCAAGAGATGGAAAGCTAGAGAAAAGGGAGGACATACTGTTGCATCCTTACTCTAGATTTATGAAATCCACATATGTGTTGACTCAATGGTTAACAGTTTGAGCTAGTTATCAGAAGGATCTACGTTTAAATCCCAGGGACAGCAGAGAACTTAACACACACACACCACAGAGAACTTCTACAGTGCAAACAAAACACCATGAGGCTAATGAGCATGATCTTCTGAGGATATACCCTATGCAGCATTTCTTCTAAACACATTCACTGATATTAACGATCATTCATCAGAGATCTCATTTTTAAATAAAATACACTCCAGTCTGACCCCACTGTAACCGTTTCTCTTTATGACCATAAATTCAGATTTTATCATGCATCTGCAAAACTTCCCACAGGGTGTGTCACAGCTGCTAGAGTTTGAGAGAAGTGATGAAAGTATTTAAATAACAAGCATTGCAAAAGCTTTCCTCATTTGTCTTTCATATTCTGTGAAGTTAACCATGTGCAACCATCCACTGCAAAACACCCCCCCCCCAGCACTGAAATATTTTAAACTCAAAGCAACAGTACGCATAAATGAGCTGTGTGCTTTCCTTTCCATGTCAGCTGTAAGATTTATATTTATGAATTAACTGATTAATCACTTCCTTTTTTTACAGACCAGATTTCATTTTCATATATTTTGTCTATTTTGAGCTAGAGTTATGCAAGATGGCACTTAAAGTGTTAATACATAAACAAGTCCAGAAGTAACATCATACAAAAAATCCCCTCTGTGTTACAGGCCCTCACAATTTCTATCTATTTATTTATTTATTTATTTATTTATTTATTTATGTATGTCAATAAAATTCTGGCAATGAGTTGAATGTTTATCTGTGTTAGGCTGGTACTGTAAACCCTCCCTTACTGAGAACTGCAGTGAAGCCACCTAGTGGTCGTTTCTAGGCAAATAAACAGCACTACTATACACCTATAAATTACATGTAGAACTAAAGTACATTCAGCAAAACATCAATTCTAAAATATTTCAATAGCAAAACAAATTAAGTCCTTTTTTAGATATAGTTCTCTGTGCACCTTTGGCACAAACACCAGGTCTGTGAGTGGACAGTTGTAGCCTCCCTGCTGTTTCAGGACGCAATGCAATCGAGGCACTGATTGGAGCAGTAATGAGCTGCTGACTGATTACAGACAGACATGGCACCCAGCTAAGAATAGCACCTTTTCCTCCCCCGTCAGTCTTTAATACAGGGTTAGCTGAAGAGAAACAGAGCTGGAAGTCCTGCTTCATCACTTTGCAGGATTGCAAACAGCGTTGCAGAATTTACTGAATGGGATTACTTGAGTTAATTATTATCATTCAGCTATTATGTGATTATAAACAGTTTCATTCATTTATATTCAGCAACCATTTGACCTAGTTAAGGTCTCGGTGGATCCAGAGACTATCCTTGGAACACTGGACGTGAGGCTGGAATGCACCCTGGATGGGATGCCAGTATAGTTCCATACACACGCATTCACACCTTGGGGCAGTTTAGACAGTCGACCTTTTGGGAGGTAGAAGGAAAATGGAGAACCAGGAGGAAAACCATTCAGAAGTACATGCAAGTAAAATCCATATAGAGAGTAACCCCATGCTCAGGATCAAACTGGGGTTGCTGAAGTTTTGTTGCTAACTGCTGCACCACCATTCCACCTGCTCAGCACCAGAATCATTATATAATTATATGGTAAAACCTGGTCAAATTATGATATATAATGACACAATGATATAGTGATTGTTCTCTCGTTATGGCCTACAAAGGAGGAGGTAATAAATTTTTAACAAATCACTCCAATTAGGTATTTCTCTGTGGATGGTCTAATGCACCTTACCAGAGGATTGGACAGCAGAAAAAAAGGCATCTTAGGCACTGATCTGAGATCAATAAACCATTTTGATCTCCCAGTCACCACATGGGAGGAAAGTGAAGTTCAAAGCAGTAGTCTCAGTGCATTTTTTTATTGCAGAAAGAAGCCATGGGCTCTGATAATCCTTTCTTTATCAAAGGAAGTCGTGGGGGTTACCAGGCTGGAGGTTAAGACAGCAGAGAATTGGGAGATTTGGCCTCATCCTTCACTCGCCTAAGGTGGGGAGGATCAAGCCCACACTGCCTTTTGTTCAGCTGGAAATAAAAAGAAACCTCTCCCCTACATCTGTGAAGCATACAACCCAGACCCACAAGTCACCAAGATGAAGAAAGGTTTTGAAATTAAAAAATCCCCCAAGCATGTGTGCTGCTTCATCCTTCAATAATTATTTTATATGGGTGGTGTGGGATTCAATTTGGAGGCCTTCGTGCTTCCTTTATACACAAAGAAACAGCCTTTGTGTCTGTACTGCAGATGTACAACTGATGAGATCAACCATTGAAAAAAAATTAACTGAATGTGTGAAAAGCTCGGTAGATTCTGCGGTTCAACATTCAAACTGTCACAAACATTGCAAAACCTTAGCCAGTACAGAAACCCAAACAGAAACAGCAAACTAGAATTAGGGTTAATATTGGCCAGAAATAAGCTCTCCAACTGGCTTCGAAAGGCCCATAAAAATAACACAGGATCGTGGAATGAAAAGCAACTGTTTTGCTTTAGACCTGTGAGGTATTTGGATGAGGATACAGAGTAAGAATTCTCTGATCAGCAGTTATGGGGTAAATGGAAGGACATTTTTTGGCTAAAACAAATTATCCATGCTCAGGGTTTGTGGGGCCTCTGCTGTCAGTGACTGTTTAAAATTCAGCTGACGAACTCCGGCTAAATCTTTTCTGTCATATGTAAAACAGGATTTCATCACTGAGTGGGAGGATTGTGAAAATACACAGACTCTGAATCAGTTTGACATGCATGTGGAAAGATTCAGTGCTACGGCATAATTAGCATTTAATGTCCCACTTAATACATTGCTGATGAATTTCATACACTTGTGTGTATCCATGGCGGCTTCACACAAAACCATTAGGGCTCTGAACAATCACAGGGTGAGAGGCAAGATAAGAAAGAAAGCATACTCAAGCACATTTTGATCAACATGATCAGGGTTCGTGTGGTGAGAATAATAAACACACGAGTGAGAGCTGTGTCAAACTACAACATAATGGAATTTTACTTCTAATTAGCACATAAATACACACATACATGTCCAGCAGGTCTAGAACACGCCCCCAATCACATGATATCCACTGCTGTATTACACCCACATATACTATCATTTTTTTGTTTTTTTTTTACAAATTTGTCATCCACACAAGAGTAGATCAATACAGTGCTCTGTAATCATACAGCTTGAGTCTTATTTAAAAAAATATTCAATTAAAAAAAACAAAACCACCAGCACCACCCACAAAACAGCACACATTGTATGTGTATTCTACATTTACATGAATAAATGTGGACAAAGTAAGCCACCTACTGGATGTGTTCTTTCTTGATAAGTTCCCATCAGTATTAGAGTTCACTTATTTGTTTTTCCTGTAGGAACCAGCCAAATGTCCCCAAAAGTTCCAAACTGTCAGATATTCATATTCTTGTGAGAATACTAAGTATAAAACATGCCCTGCATCTATGCTTTCCTCATTGTGCTGACTGCTGATCCGACACTGCAAAAAAATGCAGTCTGCATGTCAACGATTTATTGGCAGACTTTTTCGCCACACTGTTCCTGCTGAATCTGTATCTACTGAAAGATCTGGTGGAATGAAGACAGGATTGAGAACTTTGCCTGCCCATCCAAGTAAAGTTTTAGGTTTATTCTAAAACTAAAATACTCCAATCATACAATAATGTCAATGAGTTGTGTTGCAGTCTTAAAGCTCTAATGTCTATAGTTCAATTCTGAGCTTAGGTTACAAACTGGGTGGCGTTTTGCACACTCTGCCTGTGTCCATGTGTGGTTTCCTTGGAGTTCTCCGATTTACTCCAACCTCCCAAATTAGCTCTAAGGGTGACTGAGGGTATATTCCACCTCATATCTCTTGGGATAGGCTCTGGCTCTACTGCGATACTAACCAGGGAAAGCAGTCATGATGAATGAATGAATGAATGCATACTTATGAACTTATACTTACCCTTAAAAATCAACTCATACTTGTAGTAGGCATGGATTTGGGGAAGGGAAAGCCTAGTCAATATTTTCCCGATGCATGCAGAAGAGGGCTATAATAACGACAAACTGCTTCTCTAAAGCACAATGATGAAGCCTAACCTATCGCAGGAAGTGTTAAGGATATTGCCATGATTCTATTCCATTTAAATTTGCAATATATCAGATATTCAATTAGTCTTGTGAACTAAAAGTCTGTGAACATAGTGTTTAACACTAATCAGTACAGCACAGATTAATTTCCTGTTTGCTCCAGTGGGTATAAACTTTCTGGCATTAACCAGACCGACAGAGAGCCCCTATGATTATCTAACCAGTGTGACATGGAACACAGTAACTTCATCACATCAAAGCAAACCTGGCAGATAGCCAATCGGCACGCTGCCTGGGTCAGCATCTGAGCAACACCTGATCCCACACTCTCATGCTGCTTATTGCAGAGGACTCCAGCATAAACCTACGATATACATATTGGTAGCCTAGATGTAAGTATAAGTATACAGTTCTTAAAAACAACCATTATGTAGAAATCATGATCAAGGACGTAGCCCACAGAACATATTACAGGGGGCTGAAATACAGACACACTGGAACATTGGTGCTGTTGCAGAACGGCCTACTTCCAGTTTCAGTATCGCTCTTCCGCTCATTTTAGAGAATGAAGAGAAAGGAAATAAAGCTATCTATAAAGCTTTATAACCAGTTTTCCTCTCTCATACTCACTGTTGAACTCCCTGCGATGGACCCGTGCCCTCCAGGGCCGGTTGTGGATCCAGCGTAGCCTTCGAGGCAGTTCCATGGCCTCGCGCCAGCATCCATCCACAGCAAATCATCCAGTTAACGTCCACCTTACGGTATCCACCTTCTCACACTGAACTCATGACTACAGGCACAACTGGACAAGCTCTGGATCCTCTATGTCCTTGTTTTAAAGATGGAAAAATGGAGAAGCTTCTCCAATGTGATTCTAATTGTTGCAATAGTGGCTCTGGTTGCTGTCTCTTGTATCCTTGGGTCTGTTAGTGTTACCTCAGCGTTATAATTTATGCATGAGTCCGGAGAAACAGACTCCCCATACGGCTCAGTGACCCACAGGCTGCCTCGGCCCAGTGAAGAACGTCTATTCACGGCCAGGGAGGAGGACAGACACACACACACATACACACAGTGTAATGTGATGCCGTTGAGTCACAAAGAAGTGAACAACACATTCACAGAAACACGCAAATTAACTTGTCTATACTTTAAAACAAGTTTTTGATGTCACTATGCTTACTCAGACTGATCTCAATATTGTCAAGTGTCAGAAAGTGTCATGAAGACTTATCCATAAGACATAGATAGAATTTACTTACATGGCCAAATAATGCATTTGAAACTACATTTTCTCACGACAAGAAAGTCGATGGAAGTCATAAAGCACACCAACTTGAGGCCTTGAGCACTCAAGTTGTGCAGAAGCACCCTCCAGTGGATGTTCCTCTTCATCACAAAGTAAAAATTGTATTTTTAATGATAGGGTTTTTTTTATTCCGTTTTGTTTTTTACAATACCTTTATTTGGTAGATAAAATTCAGCACCCCTCTGAAAAATGTTAATAATAATAATGCATAGATGCAAAATGCTTATGAACAAGACAAGAACAGGTAAGCCTGGTAAGATAGTCACACCCACTCACACCCTCATCCACAAATAAATGTTCATATAGAAAGTTACCCAGACAAATGTACCGTAGACAAAGCAGAAATATGTTATACATGGATACAATATACATATACACACTAACAATGTATTAACATCACAAAAATATTCATACGTGAATAAGGTACATGTGATAATGTTACAGTACTCGGGTGCAGAAACAGGACATCTGCCAAAATTTCTCTTTAAACAACATATGCCTTAAGTGTTCAAATTAAGATAAAACTTGCTGGTTTGCAGAAGTTGGTGCTGAGAAGTTGGGCGAAGCAAAAAAAAAAAAAAAAAAAAAAAAAAAAAAAAAAAAAAAAAAAAAAAAAAGCAGTAACATTAACTTTGGTTCAAGTGTGAATGGGGAATACAACATACAACAAAAACCCCCAGCTTTGATAATCACATGATCCTAAATCCTATTTTTTTTAGCCAGGTATGGACAACATCCTCTGTGATGCATTTCCTAGTTGTGCATCTCAGAGGATTAATTGGCTAGATACCGCGAGGGGGCTCCAACCCCAGGGGAAACACATTCATACACCACAGACACTTTAGACTCGCCAATCAGCCTACCATGCATGTCTTTGGACTGGGGGAGGAAACTGGAGAACCCGGAGGAAACCCCAGACGCACGGGGAGAACATGCAAACTCCGCACACACGACCCCAGCGGGACTCGAACCTTGGACCCTGGAGTTGTGAGGTGAACGTGCTAACCACTAAGCCACCGTGCGCCCCCAAATCCTATTATAATCTGAAATAGATGTGTTGTAATGAACAATGTTCTTTAGGAACAGAACAGTAATCTTAAGCTTTGGCTAAGGACAAAAGAAATGGGAGTGTGAACAATAAAACAGCTTGTGATTTATCCTGAGACTAGACTGCTGTGTCCTGAAATCCAGCACTAAAAGAGCCATTAATGTGTCCTTGTTCCATAAAGTGATCGACATATAATAATCATAACAGGTTACAGTTACCTACAAAATCTATGATCTGAAATATTGCATCTGATATTTATAATTTCTTAACTTCAGGTATCTGTGTGCATTTTTCCGGACTGGACGTAAACTCTGCCCTGAGCTAGAACAGATGGGCTCAGCTCTGCCCCACTCTTTGAAAGCAGCGCATGAAAACGATTACTGTACTCAACCCCCACCCCGCCCACACACACAAACACAGACACATAGTGTGGAAAAGAGTTTAGCATGAAACTGCTTGAATCTCTAAAATTGAATCTCAAAATGTTTCTAATGTAAACAATAAGGACTGGAGAGAATATTCTTACTAAAATGCTATGGAAATAAGCAATTATTCATTTCATGCACCTCTGTCTTTTCAAAGGTCACATGACATGAAATGCAATAATTCATGTAATCTAGACAGAAAAGGTGCATAGATAAAATATATAATGAAACAAATTTGGCAAATATTGGAAAAAGTCCAATGCCTACAAGGCCACTGTGAAAAATGAATTTTTATAAAAAAAAAATAAAAAACAACCAAAAAAAAAACACCAATGAATATATGACTGTTGCCTAGATAAACAAAACTCCAGTGTAAGGGGGGGAAAGGTCCTATCTAGTATGGCCATCAAACAAATATAATCCTTCATTTACTTGTGCCAATGTTTTCCCAAGGCTAGCACACATTATATCAAAGACTGCATTATTTAAAAAATCAAAATAAATAAATACAATTAAAAAAAAAATAATAATAAACATTTTTTAAAAAAAACCCACACACCCCAACATTAACAAAAAATCCTAGACATCAAAAATAGAATTTCCACAAAAATCCTGTCTCTGACAAGACTATTGGCTAAAGCTATTCTTTATCAATGTATGCCAAGCAACTGTATACAAACAGTAAGGAAAATCCTGGTGTAATTAAGCAACTCCATTTTGTACTGACGAGAGAGACCGTAGTCCTGCCCACTTGATTCCTATTGGCTCAAAAGACAAAGTCTCACACATACACAGGGAAAGGTTCACCTAGATAAAGTTGGCATGAAGGAAAAGTACTTCCAGAAGCAAATGATGTTTCACATAATGCACCCTTTCTGTTTCAGGGGAATTGGTTTTTCTGCGCATTTTATTCATTTGGTCTAGCTGTTGTATACTCTGAAAGAAGCACCAAAAGCATCATTTTCCGGTCTCTCTCTGATCACTGTAGCAAGGGGTCAAAAATAAAAAATGATGCAGCTAAACTAAAAACTTGTCAAATATATATATTAAATACAAATAAGCATATTTAAAAAAAATAAAAAAATAAATGCCAGTCTGGTTACAAGTCCCCAAATCCTGGTTCCAAGATTTGGCTGGAGAATTTTCACTTCATGTTCATTTCGATTTGCCCTCTTCAGTTAGATTGTCGAGGTCAAGGCCTGGATCTGCTATACAGCAGAAACACAACTTCTGGGTGAACAGTGAGATCTTATCTGGATGTGGAGAGAAAGATGTGTTTGAAAATTGGTTTCTGGGATTCATTTCAGGCTTTACTCTAATTATAAGTAATCTGATCACACCTAAAAGGATAAGAATTCAATGGCGGTTGGGTAATTAAAGCAGATTTGGTAGTCACGCACAGCTTTACTATGTCACTGGTAAAGCAGTACCAGGAAAACCACAACTTTTCTGCTGATGTCTTTTTAAAGTATCCTGCTAGCTTAATACAACGCATGATGTCTCCTCCCTTTACATGATGTTTTATTCATTAAGAAATTCCACTTTTCCTCATAGGAATTTTAAGACGTATTACTTGTAAGATGTAAAATTCTCTCAGCACAAATCATGTGCAAGCTATTTGATTTGTAAGAATGCAGTAAGTTCACTTGTCCCCACAAGTCAGACTTGAATGAAACTAAGAATGACATCATGTCTAAGGCTTTGGAAAAGGTTGCTGTTATAAAGGACAATATTATAACCACACTGCATTCACATTGTATTTTAAAAGAAGTCTGAATAGAACAAATCTTCTTTGATACTTTGACACAAATAACATTACAAATAATACTGCAGGTGCTTTTAACTCCCCTTTAATAAGCTACAATACTTGGATCTGACTAAACATAACGTAATGCGAAAGGCCTTAGGAAATATGACAATAGCCTCATATAAAACTTAATACTGCCAAACCCTGGTGCAAGCTTACCAAATATTTTGCTCAAGAAGGCAGGTCTGGAGCTGGGAGGCAGGTACATGAAGAGGTAGTAGACTGGAGCGCCGGAGAAAGCCACCGCAATGCCCACCAGAGAGTTTATAGTATCACTGTAGAGTGGAACCACCACCAGAAACACACTACATATGCAGTACACTATGGGGAAGAACAGGCTGAGCTACACACACACACACACACACACACACACACACACACACACACACACACACACACAGTGTTGCTAAAGAGACTATTAAATATGTAGTAAAGCAATAAGGGGGAGGATTTACCTTTATAGGACGAGGCAGCTCAGGAGCCTTTATGCGCAGGTAGATCTGACTGGCAATGGACAGGCCAATGAACAGCCAGTAATTAAAGCTGAAATAATTAATGAGCTGGAACACATCTTGAACCAACAGGTAAAGCAAGCTCATGCCACTCTAAGGAGAAACACAGCTCTGTGTTAAAGAATGTGGTTGCTTCTGGATATTTACTAAAATCTTCAGACACTCACGTTGAACAGCAAGGCTGGGATTGGTGTGTAGCGCTTCACATGGATCATGGACAGAATGTTGGGCAAATGACCCTCCCGAGATCCTACGAAGAACAACCTGAGGGGGGAAAAAATATAATACTGAGGAATGCAATTAGAGTAGCTCCCAGCTGTAGAAGTTTCACATTATGCTTGACCTCCAAGCAAACTAATCATCTAAACTCAGAAACCAAATCCTTCTTTATTCCTGAGGGAACAAAGAAATCATTATAAGAATCCTATTACAATAGATTCACAAGGATTGTTAAGGGATTAATGTAGGACCACTGCTGTATGGTCATGGAAGCTTTCTCCGACTGCAGGAGTTTGCAGTACGTCTGATTCCGTTATAACTGACCTGGAGGCAGCAATGATGGAGGAGTTGAGACCGCCATAGCAGGAGATGGCCACCGACAGGGGGATCAGCCAGCGTGCATAGCCAAGAACACTGTCAGCAAACGTCTGCTCGAAGACAACACACACTGTTTTCATACCGACCTCAAGCAAATTTATGATACTACACCTTCAGGTCTGTTATTGCCTCATTATTTTATTTATTCATTCATTTGCTTTTGCACTACACAAGAATCTCGGCTGAGTACGTCTCAAAAACATTTAGCAAAAAAGAAATCCCAACAAAATCACAAAGAAAGAGATGACTAATTGCCTTCGGTTCGGTGCCACAGTCATTACCAGGCAACAGAGTCTCTCATCTCCTGTTTTGGAATAATATTGCAGAGTCTCTAGAGAGTCTGCTGCCTGAGGCTTCCTCTGCCTAACTGGATCAGTGGAACAGCAGATGTAAATGGTAAAATCCGAATTACCCTGACCAGATACTGGCAATTAGGAGCTGCTTCGTGACTTCCTGGAACCAAGAAGTTAAATGACAAGGACAGTGTGTGTATTCATTTCATCAGGTTCTGCAAGTAAGTCTATATCTAACTGCATTTTTTCATTTATGTGCCAGGAATAACAGACATATTTTTCTGATTTCATTTGACACAACCTACACTTTTGTGCAAAACAGAATGCTAACCTAGATTCCTCAGATATTTGTAAACATTCTTCCGGCTATGTTTTTGAAATGGAAGTATTTGTGTTTATGCGCCAACAACATATTCAATGTAGCTTCAAATAAACACAAGTGGCACAGTGGTGCAGCGAGTAGCATTGCCGCCTCACTGTTCAGGGTCCCCGGTTTGATCCTGAACTCAGGGTACTGTCTGTGCAGAGTTTTGTATGTTCTCTCCGAGTCTTCATCCTGGGGAGGTTTGCCCTGTGGGTTTCCTCTGGGGTCTCTGGTTTCCAGCCACCTTCCAAAAACATGCCGGTAGGTGTATTCTTTTATCTATTTAATCAGTAACTACCTCATCTTGGTTTATCCCAGGAACACTGGGTGCAAGGCAGGCAAATTCACCCTGGATGGGATGGCATTGTATGGCAACATGCACATGCTCTTTACACCTAGGGACAATTTCCCCACCTGCATGTTTTTGGGAAGAAACCAGAGAACCCAAAAAGTTTAATTCATTCAGTTTGCACCTGACTGTGAATGGATCTCAGTAAACATTACGCAAAGCCTAAAAAATACACACATACACTAAAGATGCAGTAGACCACAATATCTGTAGATGTTAGTATTCCTTTAAATCACTGCACTGAATTACGAGGTGAATCGATTTCTTCTGTAACACACTGTGGTTATCTGCAGTAGTGATATTATTAAATGCAGACCACCACACTCACCACAGCCACTGCTTCACTCTGCAGTATGGTCTCTGCATCCATGACTGCGTAATATGCCACGTTGGTAAGGAGGTAGATAACCGTGACAATGGGCATGGAGATGGCTATAGACAGTGGCAGGTTTCTAGTGAAAGATAAATACAAAAAAAGTCAGCTATTATCGGAATTGTGAAAGGAAATGTTTCATAATTCCTCGTTCAGTGCTCATGACAGTTCTGACCTCTCTGGGTTTTTGATCTCCTCTGTAATATAGTTTAAAGTGTCCCAGCCAGAGTATGAATACAGAGCAGCATACAGAGCCAATGCCATGTCTCCAGGATTCAGTTTAGAGTCCTTAAATGAGTCTTCAAAGTTCCTTATCTTACCTGTAACATAACACATACACACGCTGTACACACATCTATACAAAACTTAACTAGCATACTGAAAGGAAATTCACTTATATCATGTACTCTCATATTTTGAACTGTATTAAGACACCTTGAATACGGGATACTGGGTTATAGTTTCTGTTTGTGTGTCTCTGTGCTATCAAATACCTATGATGAATGTATTCTCTTAAATTACCTCTTTGAATAAGCTGATCAACTGCTATCCTTGGTTATAGCTAGATCCTGGAAATCCACATGTATTTTCGTGTCATTGTGACACAGGACTCGTTCTGTATTATGACTATGTGTTTTGGTTAAATCTGTCAGACACTTGGACCAGTAGAAACCACTTTCAGATAATGGGAGTTCCAGAATGTTCTGATACATGTTCAACTGGTGCTGTAGCGGCCTTGTAAAAGAGGCGTTTGGTCTGGAGAAGGAGCTGGTTTTGGACCGGTCCCACCGGACCCTTAAGCCGAAGCCCAAGCCTGGTGAATGACCACGAGCAATTGTGTGCAGATTCCACTATCACAGTGACTGTGTGGATATTTTACGCCGTGCGAGAGAGCTCCAGCAGATTAAAGTGAGGAATTTGATTATCTCCATTTCCCCTGACTACACAGTCAAGATAGCTCGGGCACGAGCAGCATTTAATGAGATTCGGCGTCAATTTCGTGATGTTGAGGGCGCTCGGTATGGAATACTTCACCCAGCTCGGCTTCGCATTACATATAACGGTGTCCAGAAGGACTTTATTTCAGCGGAGGAAGCAGGAGAATATGCTAAACTCTTGATATCAGGATGAACTGTATCACCTGCACAGCGGCGTCAGTAGGGGATTTTTTTTTACTATTTTTCTTACTTTTGTTTTGGTATGGGTTGGTTAGTTCAGCATTCTTTCCGAGTGGTTGTCTCATTGTGGACAACTTTTGGTCGTAGAGGGATACACTGCTGTCTCCTTTGGGTTATGGAGACTTTGGGTGTTTGTATGTTTGGGGGATTGTTGGGGGGGAGGGGAAATCACTCCGGCTCTAATTGATTATTTATATCCCTATGGTTTACTTTATTAGATGGTTAGTAGTAATATTGATCCCAGCACGGCTAGAAAAGACACGCTTTTTAAGATTTATTAGTTGGAACGTCATAGGTATGGGTAATCCTGTTAAGAGATCTAAGGTTTTTATATATTTGAAACTTTTAAAAAAAACTCAGATATAGTATTTTTACAGGAGACTCACCGTATTGTATTAAAGATCATAGGTTATATTGCCCTTGAGTCTTATGCCTGTTGTTGGGTTTTATAATATTTATACAACCAGCAATAGTTAGTGTAGCCATCATGTGCCGAGTTGGGGGGGGGTTATGAAAATGAATCATGTGTAAATAAACCACATGTAAAATTATACATAAATGAATCATATATAAATTTTGCTTGGGGGGGTATGTTACTGGGGTTAAAAGTTTGATTCTGTTTATGAAAATGAATCATATGTAATTAAATCACATGTACATGAATCATAAGTAAATTAATCAAATGTAAACTTTCCTGGGTGGGGTGGGAGGGGCTGTTATCGGGGTAAAAAATGTTGATTCTGTATTGATCGATTTTGTTGTACTCTGAGAAGTGTATCACAACAATAAAAAATTGTTATGGGAAAACAAAGAAACCGTCCACGCACAGCTTATCATCAATATGTATAAATAATCCTGTTTTGAATGAATAAATGGAGAACTCTCTGTGGACACATATTTGTGAGAGTGTGTTCATTCGCACTCTCCAGGCGCGTGCCTGAACTCTGCGGCAAATCACACTTTCTAGCTCATAGCAGCACAGAACTAAAATTTTATAGAAGTGATTGTAGATACAGGCTGGAAGGAATGACGGAAGATCTGACGGGCATAATCTGAGATTCCTGAAAATCAAACACCTACCATTATTTGTTCCTCAGTACATATTATACAGGAACACACATTTACCAAACAGAGGGGGGAACGAAGACATTTGATGGGAATTGACAATGAGACATTTAAATTACCTTGAGCCAGGACAACCAAACCAGCAATGATGATGATGATGAGAGCCAGCACTTTTGCAACAGTAGAGATGACCTGCAGGATGGCCCCCCACTTTACCTTCATACAGTTCACAAAGGTCAGTAGTGCTGTAAAGACAGAGGGCAAAAATCAGCAAAACGTCAACTATTGGTCTCCTAATAATAAAAAAAATTGTCTGCATGGCAACATTTTTCAAGCAAAGTCCATGAAAGATGAGTCACCACATGAACTGATATGAAAAATATCTAGGTTCTGGACTCATTTCCCCAGCTTGTATTAATGCATTATGTTTCGATTGAAATGTTTTATATGGGGCATATTTATATTAAAATCATTTTGTCCATCAAACTGCACAACCAAATATTCCATTGAATATTCTGGAAACATATTATGCAGTACAGCTGGACAATATGGCAATACAATATTTATACTGTGATATAATAGCATCAAGTTTTGACAACTAACCCTTGTTATAAAACTGTAAAAAGTAGCTAAATTGACATTGGATTCTTTTCATAAAAACCCCCAAAAACAAACATTCATAAATGATCGACAAAAATCTCTGAATCTGAAATTCCCCTTGTAGGTGCTTTGTTAGCAAAAGTTGGAAATTAAAATATATTTGTATCGATACTAGAGGTCGACCAATAGTGGATTTTACCAATACTGATAAGTTGGGCAGTACCTGCCGATAAAAAATTGATCAACAGATAGTTGTATTTTTTAAATGGATACTGAAGTAAAATATTGTTGAAATTTATTACAAAAATAAACAGTACTGACTGTACCATGAAAATCTACCTAATTAAATAAATATACAAATATTCATATATTAAATAGTAATAAGTATTAAAGTAAATAAAAAAATACATCAAAACCGAACCAAAAAGTAACACTCAAAATAGCAAATAAAAATAGAGACATCCAAAATTAATTTAAAAAACCATGTCAAATAACAACAAAATTTATTAGTGAAAGTCTTTTTATTTCACCTATAGAGGCTGCTCTCATACTGTATAATGAAAGTGGACTTTTCTCGGTCGCTCCCGCAACGCACACGGCCGAGGAAAACTCTGCTGTGACCAAACTGACTAATTTTTCAGTTCTGCATCATGCAATTCATCTAAAATTATAACATATGGAGTTTCCCTGGAGCAGCATTCAGTAATACGAATCATCTTTGATAGCTGACCACAACTTACCTGTGAATCTTATACACTGAGAGTAACCCAAGCTCACATATTTCCTATATAGATAAAACTCACCAATGATGAGAGCTGCGATGAGACGCACAGCATGATATGGAGCTGTGCAGGTCGGGTAGAACGGCTGCACCAGGTAGGTGGAGAAAGTAAGAGCGATGACTGCCTGGCATGCCGGATCCACGATCAGCAGTGAAGTCCACAGGCGAATAAATGCCAGGAAACTGCCGAAGGCCTCGAGGATGTAGGCATAGCTGGCACCTGACTTACGTATCGTGGTTCCGAGTTCAGCATAACAGAGGGCACCAAACACAGAGAAGATGCCACCGATTGCCCACACCACCAGCGAGAAGCCGAAGGAGCCTGTGTACTGCAGCACACCCTTTGGCGATACGAAAATGCCTGAGCCAATCATGTTGCCCACAATTAGACAGACTCCATGTAACAGTGAGATCTCCTGCTTCAGACGCATGGAGTTGGTGGAACCGGTGTCCACTGCTTCAGCCATGACTTCACTCTGAACACAATCTGTGGAGGACAAAAAAGCAGAGAGGGGAAGAAGTTGAGGGGGTGGTGCCAGATGATGTGGTGCCAGACGACAAAAATCGGGATTTCTTGAGTTTCATTTATGGCTCATCATCTGTTGTCAAATAAAAAAAAGAAAAAGTCAGAAAGATTTGGAAGGTTATAAAAAAGGGAATGTGTTCTTCCAAAATAAAAAAAAAAATCACATTTAAAAAAAAAAAAAAAAAAAAAAAAAAAAAAAAAAAAAAAAAAAAAAAAAAC
>JAFFST010045778.1:68738-92754 GCA_022414735.1 Noturus placidus | reverse complement strand
TTGCTGCAGAGGTTGAAGGGGTGGGGGGTCAGCCTGTCAGTGCTCAGACCATACGCCGCACACTGCATCAAATTGGTCTGCATGGCTGTCAACCTAGAAGGAAGCCTCTTCTAAAGATGATGCCAAAGAAAGCCCACAAACAATTTGCTGAAGACAAGCAGACTTCTTAAGGACATGGATTACTAGAACGATATTCTGTGGTCTGATGACCCCAAGATAAACTTATTTGGTTCAGATTGTGTCAAGCGTGTGTGGCGGCAACCAGGTGAGGAGTACAAAGACAAGTGTGTCTTGCCTACAGTCAAGCATGGTGGAGGGAGTGTCATGGTCTGGGGCTGCATGAGTGCTGCCGGTACTGGGGAGTTACAGTTCATTG
This sequence comes from Noturus placidus, assembly GCA_022414735.1. Taxonomy (NCBI): domain Eukaryota; kingdom Metazoa; phylum Chordata; class Actinopteri; order Siluriformes; family Ictaluridae; genus Noturus; species Noturus placidus. The sequence goes on along the minus strand of JAFFST010045778.1, from coordinate 92,378 downwards.
AGGCAACCATGAATGCCAACATGTACTGTGATATACTGAAGCAGACCATGATCAGTATGCAGTATTCCAGCATGATAATGACCCCAAACACACCTCCAAGACGACCACTTCCTTGCTAAAGAAGCTGAGGGTGAAGGTGATAGACTGGCCAAGCATGTCTCCAGACCTACACTCTATTGAGCATCTGTGGGGCATCCTCAAACAGAAGGTGGAGGAGCACAAGATCTCTAACATCCACCAGCTCCGTGATGTCCTCATGGAGGAGTGGAAGAGGACTCCAGTGGCAACCTGTAAAGCTCTGGTGAACTCCATGCCCAAGAGGGTTAAGGTAGTGCTGGTAGTAATAATGGTGGCCACACAAAATATTGACACTTTGGGCCCAATTTGGACATTTTCACTTAGGGGTGTACTCACTTTTGTTGCCAGCGGTTTAGACATTAATGGGTGTGTTGAGTTATTTTGAGGGGACAGTAAATTTACACTGTTACACAAGCTGTACACTCACTACTTTACATTGTAGTAAAGTGTCATTTCTTCAGTATTGTCACATGAAAAGATATAATCAAATATTTACAAAAATGTGAGGGGTGTACTCACATCTGTGAGATAGTGTATATACACATATAAACATATATATATACACACACACACACACACATATATATATAAGCACCCCTGTGTAGTATAAGCGGTACAGAAAATGAACGGATGGATGGATGGACCATCTTCTGAGGTCTGATATAAGCTGTAGATATGCGTGGTAATTCTGTTTGATGATTTCTGCTGAAACTTTAGTTGATGTCTCTAGAGTAAAGCTGTGTATAAACTCAATGGAGATATTCTGAGACATCCCAGATTACAAATATTTGGCATTTTTGTTTTATCTTGCAATGTATTGTGCTTTCTCTAAGTAGTTTAATAGACAATTATTATTTGGTTTTCATCTGCTGAAAACCAGAGCCGATTGTAACACGTGCTGTTTCCACCTCCATAATGTATAGGGAACACTGCTCGTTATTTCTCGATTTGAACAGAGTGTGTCTTTATAATTGAATACTGTGTTCAAAGACGGCTGTGCTTTTCACATAAAAGCCCCTTCTTTTTGCAGCTGGAAAACATAGGCAATTTTGTCCGAGCCATTCAGGATTACGGTCTGAGGCCGCACGACGTCTTTGAGGCAAACGACCTGTTTGAGAACTCCAACCACACGCAGGTCCAGAGCACTCTGATCACGCTGGCTGGGATGGTGAGTGAACTACGAGCATATTTAGTTACTTTTGGACATATTTTTCTTCATGTATATTGTATTTTCATGCAAATCTATTTCCTGTGAACATGCACACTTTAAATCATGTGTATGCATGTGCAACATGTGCATAGCATTTTTGCATGACGATGAATTAGACGCTCCACTCCACACTCCCTCATTATGCAGACATGCTGGTGGGAATAGAGTGCACAATGAACAGTGATCTCATAGGCAGTGCTGGAGAATGCAAGTGTGTAGCGAATTTTTTTCGTGACCGTCGGCCTTCACGTGACCCAAACAAATCCAGGATTCTTAGAGCTTACTGAGCTGAAGGTTTTTTTGGATGCTAATAATAGTTTTATTTGTATAAGTGCTTTTGTGCATGTGAGGCAGTGATTTCCTGAATCCCTCCATTTCTGTGCTCGGGAGTTCTGTGCTAATGTTTATGTGAGGTAGACAAAATAATGGAAAGACCAGACGAAAACAGACTCTGTTTAATGAATCGCTTTGATAGTCTTACAGCAAAGAAAATAAAGAAAAGAAAAAATTTCTTGGATTTCATTATGCTGTGTACATGTGTTTCTTGTTATTTTAAATATCAATAAAAATGTATTCCTTGATACACTGTAAGACAAGATACCAATTCCTTCTGCTGACAGGACACAGTATCTGCAGGCCTGTTTGTAGGCCTCATTCATTAATCAATAAATCTGTTGACAAATCATTCATCGTAAATAGGTTAGAAATGATCATTGCGGAATGAAAAATCATTCATTATTGATCAATAAAAAGGCTGAAACTGAATTTTTAAACAGGTGGTAGACAAGTAATTATGGTATAACAGCCTGGTTAATTCCATAAAAAAGTTTCTATAGTAGACAAATCTGTGTCTTTATTAACAAAGCTTAGATTCTTTTGGCAGAACCGCTACCACGAATTTCTGAAGACAGTAAATCATAGAGCAGAGAAATATGGCCTAATTCATTACTCTTTATAGCTACTGTAGTTCAAACTTTATTTCCCTTAAAAAGTTAATCTAACTCAAACCTTCAACATCCCTTGCAAAAACGTTCATTCAGTCCTGCTATAAGTTAAAACATGTTTACTGGTATACTAATGTAAACATAAGTATATGAAATACTACTAGAATTACTAAGTAATACTCGAATAATATTATAATTTCTAAGTATTTCTAAGTATAGAGTGTTATTTGTTAGGCTTGCATGTGAGCAATGTCCCATGTGTATTTTAATAGCGATTGTAAAATAAATCCAAATCATATTCAATTCATTTTACTTTGCAAAACTTCGTCCAACATGTCTTTAAATGTGCTGTATAAATAAATGTCCACTGCTATGTGAAACTAACCATAGAACAAAAGGCAGAACAAGTTGAAAATGTCAGAATTAATTGAAAACTGGTTTAAAAAAAATATCTGTGAGCCAAGTGGGACAGTCTGTGTTTGGGCAGTTACTTATTTGAATTTGCAGAGAACTACTACAGATTTTCTGTCCCCTCAAAATAACTCAACACACAGCCATTAATGTCTAAACCGCTGGCAACAAAAGTGAGTACATCCCTAAGTGAAAATGTCCAAATTGGGCCCAAACTGTCAATATTCTGTGTGGCCACCATTATTTTCCAGCACTGCCTTAAACCTCTTGGGCATGGAGTCCACCAGAGCTTCACAGGTTCCACTGGAGTCCTCTTCCACTCCTCCATGATGACATCATAGAGCTGGTGGATGTTAGAGATCTTGTGCTCCTCCACCTTCCGTTTAAGGAGGCACCACAGATGCTCAATAGGGTTTAGGTCTGGAGACATGCTTGGCCAGTCTATCACCTTCACCCTCAGCTTTTTTGCAAGACAGTGGTCATCATGGAGGTGTGTTTGGAGTCGTTATCATGCTGGAATACTGCCCTGCGGCCCAGTCTCCAAAGGGAGGGGATTATGCCCTGCTTCAGTATGTCACAGTACATGTTGGCGTTTATGGTTCCCTCAATGAACTGTAGCTCCCCAGTGCCGGCAGCACTCATGCAGCCCCAGACCATGACACTCCCACCAACATGGCAAAACACACTTGTCTGTGTACTCCTCACCTGGTTGCAGCCAAACACTCTTGACACCATCTGAACCAAATAAGTTTATCTTGGTCTCATCAGACCACAGGACATGGTTCCAGTAATCCATGTCCTTAGTCTGCTTGTCTTCAGCAAACTGTTTGTGGGCTTTCTTTGGCATCATCTTTAGAAGAGGCTTCCTTCTAGATCGACAGCCATGCAGACCAATTTGATGCAGTGTGTGGCGTATGGTCTGAGCACTGACAGGCTGACCCCCACCCCTTCAACCTCTGCAGCAATATATATATATATATATTTGTTGACGAGGTGGTTGATTAACACAGCATGTTTTATTTCTCTTAAACCACAGCAATTTGCCAATAATCACATTTATTAAAGAGCATCTTGTCATACTTTCTATCCTTTTATAGTTACATTTTATAGCTACATTTCATGTGGAATGGCTGCAAATACTAAGTTTCTTTTATTACTTAAATTATAAAAATTATGACTATAAACAGTAATTTATGGAAGTCTAGAAAGGCCACGAGTTATTTATTTTTTCTCTCCTGTTATATCGAGAGCATGGCTCATTTTTCTTATGATCTAAGATAGCAAAAGTTGCCTTCTGAAGATCATAAGTATTTTTTCTTGTGATCTCGCGATAACAAAAGTTATTTCCCGAGATCACTTGGCATGTTACCATGGTTGTGTCCAGTGGCACGCTGTCATTTGTCAGGAATGCAGGAGAGGTTGACAGGTTTTTATAATCATAGCAATCAAAACACAGACGAGGTTCAGAAACAGGGCCGAGGTGCAGGCATAGGTCAGGTGCTCAACACGCAGCATAAACAAGTTCATTCGAGGAAACCAGAAACAAGATCAAAACCAGGATAGCAATCAATAACCAAAAGCTTGGTAACAGCTGGTGAAAAGCAACACAGTGCATATATAAATGTGAGTGTGAACTGAGAGTGCTTAAATACTGTTGATAAATACGTTGATTCCGGCGTAGACATGACATCACATAATTGGTATTATGGCGTTTCTGCAGTAATTACATCCCATTTGTAAACATTTTGATCCCTATTTGTCTTGTGAGCTACTATTTAGGTGACATCTCTCAACATGCAGTAACCATGGAAATGAGGTCCCTCAAACTGGCTGGCAATGAAACAGACCTTTAAGGACCATCCTTTGCGTTTTCTTCTCAATTTGGAAATTGTCTAGCACTGATAAAAAATTAGGCTAGATAGATAGACAGAGTATATTACATTGATCCCAAAGGTGAAATTTGGGGTAATATATAGTGCAACTGCTGCGAGACAGAAACTCTACATTACACCAACTACAGTATTTTCTCTTCTGCCTGAAAGTAAAAACAGATGCATCATTTATGCCTGATAATGCATTTTGACATAAAGAAAAAAATAAGTTCTGACCTTGAGAAAACAACTTTTGTTATCTTGAGATCACAATAAAAATAAGTTGTGATCTCAAAACTATAAATAACTCATGGCCTTTCTGGACTTAGTCATTCCCTCACCAGCCTCTTTTTTCTTTTCTTTTTTGCGCTTGAAATTAATAAGATGGAACAAAAGAGAAAAATGCAGCTTGTCATTTTACAGAGGAAAGTTCTTGAGGATATATCCTCAAGTTCTTTATCCTCAAGACTGTTCTATGGAAGAAAACATACTGACCATACAAACTGACAAAACTGGAAACTTTTCACCATATCAATTACATTTTATCCATTTTAAGGCTTGTCTAGAAATATTATTTTTTTGACAAATTGCGTCTAATACAAAGTCTTCTCTTAAGCTGTATAAAAGTATAAAAATTCAACAGGGAAACAAATAGCAAAACTTTCACTGTTTTTGTCCACTCACGAGCACTGCATTATATGAAACATGAAACTATTGCGAAACTATATGAAACTTTACATTTGATATATTAATGAGTGCATTAATTACAGCTGCCATTATAGTCAGAGCTGCTGTTATGTAAAATTAACGAACACCTTCTGTGCATTGTCATGGTGCAAGATCCAGTTCTGGGTGCTCCACTTCCACAGACATTCTTTCCTGAGGCTTTCCCGTAGTCACCTAAGCACTTCAATGTAAAATCGGCACATTTGAATTCTGGGAATTTTTGCCCCCCCCTATAGCACACTTGAAAGTGAGCAACAGCAGCTTCATATCATTCAATTGACTGCCAATCCATTTTGTAATACAGATCATGAATTGCACCCTTTACATATTTCACCCCCATATTTCACCATATGCAGGCTAAATCTAAAGGCGTCCATACAAAATCTGACTTCGGGGTGAAATATGCAGAGAAACATCAGCGTCGGTTCGCCCCAGAGAAACTGAAGGAGGGCCGCAACGTTATCGGCCTTCAGGTAAGTCTGTATTTCTGTCTTATCTTTTGTCTATAAATCTTTAAAGGCTTAATATTCTCTTCATATACAGTGTGACTGAAAAGTCAAGAGCCAATAGAAATACGTCGAGCAAATATGTCGATCCAAATATGTTCAGCAAAATCCACAAAAGCATGATAAAGCAACTGATAAAATGAACATAAACACAATACTAAGTGTATGTAGTTTTACTCTCATTGGTTGCTGTCTTTTTAGACACCCTGTATTAAGACTGATAATGCTTTTGTTGTTTATTTATTTGGACTCTTTCAGATGGGGACCAACAAGTTCGCCAGCCAGAAGGGGATGACATCATACGGCACAAGGCGTCACCTCTATGACCCCAAAGCTGGCATGGAAAATCCTGTAGACCAGTCAACAATTAGTCTGCAGATGGGAACTAACAAAGGAGCCAATCAGGTGCTTATAAAGTGTAACATCACTGATCGCGTTATTAGAACTATGATATGTTTGGTACTGTTTCAACCAGTTAATGTAATCTGAGATTATTTGCAGTGTTTTACACATTTAGCGGTTTTACACCTTGATATTGTGGACTAGTCAAACAAACAAAAAAAATGCATGCAATGTTTAGGTGTATTTTAACTCAGCAGCTAGGTCACATGATTAACTATATCTCAGCTTATGAATCACAAAAGGAAGCCAATTGTTAAGCTTTGTTTTCAAGATCAGTGGGAAACAGATTAATGATCTATTGTAATTTATTTCGATTACATTATTGTTAAAACCTTCATTTCCAAAAGTATGTGGATACCTGACCATCACACATACATATGTGCTTATCAAATATCCCATTCCAAAACCATGGGCATTAACAAGGAGTTAACCCCCCCCCCCCCACCCCCATCCCCTGCTGCATCTACTTTTTTTAGAACGCTTTCCACTAGATGTTGGGAGATTTGAGCTCATTCAGCCACAAGAGCAGTAGTGAGGTCTGGAGTGCAGTTCCAGTTCATGAGATCAGGGCTCTTTGCAGGCCACTGGAGTTCATCCACACCAAACGTGGCAAACCATGTCTTCATGGAGCTCGCTTTGTGCACAGGGGTATTATCATGCTGAAACAGGTTTGGACCCCTTAGCTCCAGTGAAGGGTAATTGTAATATTACAGGATCCAAAGATATTCTATACAGTTGTATGCTTCCAACTTTGTGGCAACAGTTTTGGGAAAATCCACAGACATGAGTGTAATGGTCAGCTGTCCACATACTTTTGCCTAAACTAATACATAATAACAGTATTACCAGCTCCTTCTATTATTTTTGTTCTTTCTACTCAGTCTGGTATGACGGCGCCGGGCACCAAGAGACAGATCTTTGATAAGAAGCTGGACATGGAAACCTGTGACACTTCCATCGTCTCACTGCAGATGGGGACTAACAAGGTGGCATCACAGTCAGGCATGACTGTCTACGGGCTCCCGCGTCAAGTCTACGACAAAAAGTACTGCACTTACGCTGAAGACTACATGGACAACGGCCAGGACCTGCAGATCGATGGATACCAGTACTCTGACTAAAATACCCACACGCCGCTGCTTTCTTTTTTTTATTCACTTGTTTCTTGCCCACTTTATTAAAAAATGTAAACCTCATCCTGCAAGACCACACAAACTGTTAACAGCCATCCACCAAACGAGGACATTAGGTCTAATTTAATATGGATTTTTTTTTTTTTATTATGTTTGATATGTTTTTTTCTGCCACAGGCTGCCCCTGCTTCTCACTTTTTTACTCATTTTTCAAGTGTAGCAGCTTCCTGTCACCACTGTGCATGACATTCTGGTGTTTTGGACAAAACTATTCTACAAAAATGACAGTGAAAAAAAACCTAGATTATTTAAGATTTATGACCTTTATAGTTTGGTTTGGTTTGAAATAGCCCTGAATATCCACTATTGCTGCTGATGACCACAAGTCTGAGGTAGTAATTACAAAAAAAAAAAAACAAAAGAAAAGAAAGGTTCCGCAAGGATGCTATGGTACATTCTATCCACCTTTATGAGAGAAGATTTGTTGCCTAAGAGGACACCTGAGAAAGCACAACGTTATACCAGTCAGACATATAAAATCAAACCTGTCCTTTCCTTTGCAGTCAATTGTGTGTTCTCTCTCTTTTGTTCTGTCTTTTATACCATAGATGTATGAGAAAATGGTTCACAGATGGACATATCATTTAGCCACGAGGCTTTAAAATCTAAACTCTACAGGTGCAGTACAACATGGCACGAAGAATGTAATGTACACCACTCCAGTATTGCATGGCTTTTGGAAGTGTGTAAAATTTGATAGATTGTTTCCATTACAGCTAATTACTAAAACACACTCTGTGCCTTGAATAATAAATTCCTCCTGCATCACTTCTGTTCACATGCAGAAACACAACACAGTGCACCACAGTACAGATTAACTAGAGTTCACTATATTTTTTTCTTTTTAAGTACGTTTCTATGAAATAGGTTTTTGGGAATTTAAAAAACTTGCGTCAAGGGTTCAGAACTTGTCACAGACGGCCATAGTCCAGCAGTGTGTAGTGATTTCCTTGCTTAGTTATTAACTGGCGAGGTAAATCTGGTGCTTTCGAGCAGGAAAATCAAACTGAGAGTATTCTGTTGTCAAACGCACGACAGTAAAGACGTCATTCCATGAATTTTCTTTAATCCAGTGATAATATGTTGCTCAAATAAACCTCCTTTTGTCACAGAATTTAAAAAGTTTAGTTTTCCTGTTTTGAAACCAGCACATGGAATTGCATACGCACGAATGAAGATTGCAACCTTCAAGGTCCTGAAGGTTGTGACCAGAAAAGTGTACAAAAGAGAGCACAAAAGTGTCCCGTATGCAGAGCGTCTGAGGCTGAGATGAAACTGTGCTGGACTCTGGCCCTCAAAAATTATTATTTGTGCCTAACATACATTGTTCGAAGAAAAGAGTTCCTTAAATGGTGAAAACTTCAAGGTTTCTAAAGGGGTTCTACATGGAAGAATTTTTGAAAGGGAATCCCTCAGATGTTGGTCTGCACCACAGAGTCCTTTAACATTAAGTCTCATTACATCACCATGGTTGAGAATGAGATGAAAATACCCTTGAGAATTCACTGGATTCGTGTGAACTGGCTCTTTCACAACAAAAGAATTCCTGATTAGATGGAAGATGACATTTGGGCAGACGGCACCTTCAGTGAAAGATCAGGTGCAGACTGAGTTTCTAAGGCATAGAATTGCTAAATGCTTATGTCCATATTACTAAATCTCATCCAAATGGAGGACACAGCAACGTTCTTACATTGTAGTGCTGCATCAATGTTCAAGTTTACTTGGAATTCAGCAAGCCAGCGCAAAAATACCTGGGTTTGTAATGATTTTTAATACGAGTGCATGCACTCAGAGCAACAAGGTCTGGATCATTAATGGAAGATGGCTTGCAGATGGTAATACAAAACTCCAAGACCGGAACCTAAAAATACTAGAAGACTGATTGCAGCCAAAACTGTAATGTTATTATACTGGACGGTTTATGACCTGGTAGGAAAAATATAAATGTTTTCAGAAAAGACTTACAGAGAATCATCTGCTAACTAAACTGCACGGGACATTCGAGAACAGTTGAATGTTAAAAAACGCTCAACATTGCTTAGTGTACCAAAACAATTTCCCCGACCACATCCATACATTTTTATTCTTCTTTTACCGCAGCTGTTTGCCAGGGTAAACCTTTTTATTTATTTATTAAAGAACAGCAAATAGTACTTTTTAACCATTTAAAGTTACATTTAATGTGGTGTGACAGTGGAACAACTATGAAACAAGGATGTTATATAATTTACGTCATTCTCTCAACAACCTCTGTATTTATCTCTCTTAATAATAATAATAATAATAATAATAATAATAAAAATAAATGCAGCTTGTGATGGTATGGAGATCCTGAAAAGCCTCTGTCTTGACGATTCAGAGAAGTTTTACAAAGTGCTGACAATTTTTTTTTTTATCTGGTGGGGTTTTTTTTATGTGGAGTCTGCCATGAGAGTCGCTATAAATGAGTTGTTTCTACAGACATAACATAGTAGAACTTGCACGTTAATATAAACTTAATTGTTGAATGACAGCCTGCACTATTGTCAGAGCTCCGCTGTTATCCATCTATCCATCCATTTTCTGTACCGCTTATCTGACACAGGGTCACGGGGAGCCTGGAGCCTATCCCAGGGAACTCAGGGCACTAAGCGGGGAACACTGTGGACCAGTCCGTGCTGTTATAAAAGTAGAAAATTAATCAACACCTTCTGACCAATCAAATTTGAACTTTCAACAGTAATATAAAGAACAGTTTTTCCCTTATTTTGAAGGGCCAGCACAGATAAAGGCAACGCCCAGTCTTATGCTTCCAGTACAGGTTGAATAGGTCACTGCAGACTTATGTAACTTATGACTCTTACTGAGCCCTAGAGGCAGGACGGATATCAGCAAGGAAATTATATGAATTGTACTGTGGTTTCTGCCATAAGGAACTGCATTTCCAGAATACTTCTCTCATGTAGCACGTGCCATTTGTGTTCCTTCCAGTGTTTCATCAGTGCCATCTTGTGGGCGTACATCAGTCTGATAGAAAGAAGTGTACAGCAGCTTGGTGATGAGACTGGAACAATCCAGGCATACCTAAACTACATTGATGTAGAATTTATTTTTTTAACATACTTCCATTTGTGTTGCCTAGCTACCACAGCAACCTGTTAATTCCAGAAAGTTTTTTATGCCAAGGCTTTGCAATAAAATTACAATGAAATGCAGCCACACGCTTCTGTGTCATAGTTCTGTAAGAAACTCCAACTCCAGAGCAATGAAAAGTGAATATTAACTGATTCATTGATGTTGAACTACTGAATCAATTCTTAAACAGATTAATGCTGTTTACCCATGTGATTTTATTCAGTGACTCAGCAGCTGCAAGTTATTAAACCATTTTTCAAATTATTGACTGCATTAGCATTAGGGGTGGTGTCACAGTGGGTAAACCTTGCTACCTCACAGCTCTAGGGTCCCTATTTCAAACCTGAGCTCAGATTACTGTCTCTGCATTCTCCCTGTATACTTCCAACGTCCCTGGTTTCCTCCCACCTCCGACAAACATGCCAGTAGTTTACTGAAAGGGAATACTCCACCCCACCCCCACAGAACACAACACCGAGAGTGTGTATTAAAATAAAAATAAAAAAAACAATAGCTGTAGATATCTCAAATACAATCTACCTTTCAACATTAGTGGTCAGAGTTCTTTAAAGAGCAGCGACACATAAAACACTTTTATTAAAATATCATGTATGTGTAGAAATAACTGCACAGTGACTCGTTTCATCACAAACTTCCTAACACATTTTTATTGATATGTACTCGACCAATCATAAGACATATAAAAACCTAAACGCCAACTAAAAAAAAAAATTCACAAATTCTCAAAAGAAAAAAAGTGGGTCTAATCATGTGGGTATTATCAAATGCACCAGCTTTCAAATCCACCCAATTTCCTTTGTCTTCACATTGTGTAAAACTAATAAACGGGAACACCATGATTACACGTGACTGACAATGACTCCTTTAAAATCAAGAGACAAACTGAATGTTACAGGATACATTTCATGATAGAAAAATACACCTCGTAGTCTTGTAGGGCCGTACAGACTTCTTTGACCTCTGACCCTATGAGATGAGCTACTGATTGGCTGCTTCGCAAGCATCGATCCAATCACTGTAGACGTCCACGGGTTCTGAGAGATCTGAGGTAAGAGAGGTTAAAGAAGAATGACACTCGAGCTCCTGTCTACAACCCCAATTCCAAAAAAGTTGGGACCATGTGTGAAATGGAAATAAAATCAGAATGCAATGATTTGCAAATCTCAAACAGAGAAAACATATCAAATGTTTAAACTCAGGAAATGTACCATTTTAAGACAAAAATTAGGTCATTTTGAATTTGGTGGCCACAACACCTCTTAAAATAAAATAAAAAAAAAGTTGGGACGGGGCAACAAAAGGCTTGAACAGTAAGTGTTACTAAAAAGAAACAGCTGGAGGTTCATTGAAACATGAATGGGTATAAAAAGAGTATCTTAGAGAGAGAAAGTCTTTCAGAATTAAAGATGTTTATTTTAGAATTTCAGATATTAAAGATAAAGAAATCACAAAGGTTCACAATCTGTGAAATCCTGCATCTACAATTTGTGGAACAATTTCAGAATAATGTTTCTCAATGTTAAATTATGAAGACTATGAACATATCATCTACAGTACATATCATCAAAAGATTCAGAGGAGAAATCCCTGTGCACAAAGGACAGAGTTGAAAATCAATATTGCATGCCCGTGATCTTCAGGCCCTCAGGGGGCACTGCATTAAAAACAGACTCTGTAATGATTCTGTAATGGAAATCACTGCATGGGCTCAATGACTGAACACAGTTCACTGTGCCATCCACAAATGCTGGTTAAAGCTCTATCATGCAAAAAAGAAGCCATATGTGGACATGATCCAGAAACAGCACCATCTTCTCTAGGCCAATAGACTGAGGCGAAGTGGAAAATCTGAAACTCATTTTGGAAACCATGGATGCCACATCCTCTAAAATAAAGAGTACTAAAAAGGAGAGAGCCCATCAAGCTTTTTATCAGCGATCAGTTCAAAAGCCTGCATCTCTGATGGTATGGCGGTGTATTAGTGCCTATGGAATGTGCAGCTTACTTGAAAAGACACCATCAATGCTGAAAGGATATATATACAGGTTTTAGAGCAACATGCTTCCATCCAGATTTCATCCCATCTTTACTACTGGGGGACTCTGCCTCTCCAAGATACTCTTTTTATCCCCAATCATGTTACTGACCGGTTGCTAATTTACCTAATTAATTGCAAAATGTTCCTCCAGCTGTTTCTTTTTAGTAACACTTACTTTACTTAATTCAAAATTACCTTATTTTTTCCTTAAGTTAAAACGTTTTATATGTTTTCTACGTTCTAAATGGTAAATGGTGCACTTATATAGCACTTTTATCCAAAGCGCTTTACACTGTGTCTCATTCACCCATTCACACACACACACCAATGTTAATTAGCAACCGTAGTAGCAGAGCTTCCATGCAAGGTGCTAGCTTGCCGTAGGGGGCAACTTAGGGTTCAGTGTCTTCCTCGAGGCCACTTCGGCATGTGGAGTCATCCGGGCCGGGAATCGAACCGCTAACCTTAAGATTAGTGGATTAGTGGACAACCCACTCTACCGACTGAGCCACAGCCGCCCCTGTTCTATTGTGATTAACATATGGGTTTAAGATTTGCAAATCATTGCATTCTGTGTTTATTTACATCACAAAGAAAGTGCGGGTAGATCGCCATTCAAAAAAATATATAGATGTTAGCGTTGATGTACAGGACAGCCAGTCTGAGATCTCGTCTTTTCTCTCACCACGCGTGTGATCAAACGCGCAAGCACTAAAGACTTGCGAGCGAAATCACTGAGTTAACATTTTTCAGTCTTTTAAAGACAAAACCCAGCTTCCAGTGTGGAAATTGATATCAGTCACCACAGACAATGTGCCCACAATGGTTGGCAGTGTAAATTGATTCATTGCCAAGTGCAGGGAAAGCGTTCTGAGGATGAAACAAACCAGGATTCCCTCCGTAGCGGCGAGTGAGGAGGGAAGAGCCCAGCGCCGAATCCCCGTCCCCTAGTGGGCGTGGGGAAATGTGGCGTACGGAAGTCCGCATCGCCTGGCGCAGGCCGGGGCCTGAGTCCTTCTGATGGAGGCTCAGCCCGTGGACGGTGTGAGGCCGGTAACGGGCCTCACCAGGACGCGGGCTTCCCGGAGTCGGGTTGCGTGGGAATGCAGCCCAAAGCAGGTGGTAATGGCTTTCTGAGGATGAGATTTTGAAACTACAGACTGACATTCAGCTGAAGTCCAGGGCTCTTGGACAGTTTTGGAACTTACTCACAGGGGAAAATAACCCAAACACAAGGAATTGTGTAACCTCCTTTACTGTATTATTTGGCTCTACTCAGTTATGTGAGTCAGCCTTTTCCCACATGAAGATTATTAAGTCCAAATACCGTTCCACAATGACTGATCATCATTTGGAGGACTGCTGGAAGCTGGTTACCAGCAGCTACTGTCCGGACTATGCAACCCTGGCGGATTCTATTCAGTGCACGTCATCAGTGTAATGTACTGACCAAAAATGTACTGAATTGTAGTGTGGATTTAAGGGCTCATGCAGTTATGCAAGGTATATGAACTTATATTGTGTGTGTGCGTGTATATATATATATATATATATATATATATATATATATATATATATATATATATATATATATAAATAACATACTGAGTATACTTCAAAATATATATATACACATCGCATTTTTAGTGTAGGTAGATCTCTTTGACTGGTCATGTTAAAAGTAGCTCGCAAGTCAAAAAAGTGTGTGCACCCCTGATTTACATTTCACGCGATATGGCAAATATGTCACTTTTCGAAGCACATAGGCTTAAAACATGCATCACAAGGAACATGATTTAAAGTTGGTTAAAAGGATACAGGTAATAGGAGTCTGGAACTCCTCCAAGCACACAGTGCAAGATATTATTCCCGTGTTTCGACTTCGTTCCCTAATGAAAAAAAGTGGGGGGGGGGGATGTTGCATTGAGTATTTTAAAGAGAAACACTGGATGAGTTTATGAAAAATGTAGCCACAACAAGATCTTAAACTGCATTAAGCTCATTTTGATCCTTTCTTACTTTAAACAAAAGTATTGCCATGTTACCATCGTATTTTACAAAAAAAAAAAATAAATAAATTCAACATAAAACAAACAAATGTGGGCTGGCCTTAGATACGGCTTACACGCACGTGTAATGTGGCCTCGGCATTCCCACACTGCCAAAAAACATCTATGTACTCATCTAACTGGCCAACACTAAAATATACACTGATAAACCGGATAAAACTGTGTGGATTTTTAAATCCCATTTCTACTGTAGAAAAAATACAAAGTCAACTGATGTATTTATCTTAATACATAACCTCTTATAAAACTGCTGCATATGCAGCCATGGTTTCTGAATTACATTTTTGGTTTCGATTCTGTAGTGTTTTTTTATAGGTTTATCTCATTTTCCTAAATGTGGCATCCAGCACCTGTAAGTGTTGAATAAAACCTCTTCAAATGCATTAAACATCAACCAAAGTTCAGCGCCAGACGATGAAAAACAATCCTCCTGGGTCTGGCTTTTCAATTCACACTGCTTGCAAATTTATTTACTGAGACTGAAGCTTCATTTTTGTACTTTCTAACCATGAGTGAGGAAATATAGCATGACATTTTTTTTTCATAAAGGCATATGGTTTTAAAAAGAACTTCAAGTATAACTTGTTTGAACTGCATTAGACCACTCTTTCTCCTCATATTTAAACACAATATGCCAAAACTTATAATTTTATTTTAATGTCACTGCTATGAGGGTTAAAACAGTTGATGTTGACTGCTGGTTTGTAGCCTTACATTTTAACATCGCAGGATTTCTCGTGGTTACAGAAGGGGCAAGTAAACTGCGTGTCCAAATTTCCAGTCATTTTCTTCTTTGGAGGAGGCTTTCGCTTCGACTTTCTGCGACCCATTTGATACCGGATTACTCTGGAAGGAAGAATACTGTGTAGTAAGAGTGAACAGAATTACAAACACCATAAGACATACAAATAAGTCTTTAATGAGCAGCAAACCTTTTAGGAACACATGCTTCATGGACAACAAGTTGGGATTTTTGTTATGAGGCAGACTAGTCTTCTGCAATATAACGATTTAATTGTGGTTACAAGTTCTGACATTGCCACCATATCCAGTGGTACTTAGTGGCAGATGGGCTGGTGTGAATATTTCAGAAAATGCTGATCTCCTGGGATTTTCTCTCATGCTCGCTCGCGCTCACTCTCTCTCTCTTTCTCACACACACACAACAGAGTTTACACAGAACTCTAGAGTTTTCTTTAGAGTTTACACAGAATGGTGTGACAAAAGGGCTATTCGGAGGGGACTCACTTTATATGAAGAGATTGTATAAATGTAATAATTACCAGAGCTTCTCTGTGATTTTAAACCCGTGCGAACTGGTTATGTCAGTTATTTTTCCAGACTACGTATTCCTGGTCGAGTGAAGATTACAGCGTATTTTACCTTCTATAAAAAAAAAACGGCCTGTAAAATAACCCTGGGTTAAATTAATCCAGTGCCAATGGACCTATATGGGGAAAAAAAATCCACGGAGCAGTAGTTCTGCAGGCAGAAACACCTTGTTGACAAGCGAAGTCAGAGGAGACTTGACTGGCCTGAGTAGGAAAGTTACAGTAACTCAAAGAACTGCTCTTTACAAGACTGGTACTATTTGATAATGACTCTATTGATCACATATGTGAAATGCACAGTGAATATACATATGCACAGTGAAATTCTTTTCTTCGCATACCCCAGCATGTCAGAGCGCAGGGTAAGCCCCCTGGAGCAGAGAGGGTTGCTCAAGGGCCCAACAGTGGCTTGAACCACTGACCTTCTGATCAGTAACCCAGAGCTTTAACCGCCAAGCCTTAACCCCCCACTGCTTTGTAATGATTAGAAATGTGGTGTGTCAGAATACACACCACATAGAGCCTTGAAGGAAATGGGCTAAAAACAGCAGCCCACTCCTGTCAGCCAAGGAGGCTACACTGGACACTGGACAGTTAGAGATTAGGAAAAGAACAACAGCCATATGTTCATAGAATTATACATAGATTATGTAATTCTGAGACTGAAACGTCATTAAACACACACACACACACGCTGCGAGATTAGAAAACTAAACGTGCTGACTCCACGTTATCATCCATCCATCCATCTGCAACCGCTTACTCCTTTTCAGGGTCACGGGGGAACCTGGAGCCTATCCCAGGAGGCATCGGGCACAAGGCGGGGTACACCCTGGACAGGGAGACAGTCCATCACAGGGCACAATCACATACACTCTCACACTCACACATTCATACACTACGGACACTTTAGACACGCCAATCAGCCTACCATGCATGTCTATGGACTGGGGGAGGAAACCGGAGTACCCGGAGGAAACCCCCAACACACGGGGAGAACATGCAAACTCCACACACACATGGCCCCGACGGGACTCGAACCCTGGACCCTGGAGGTGTGAGGTAACCTTTAAACAACACCTCGCTTAACGCACGCGCACCACATTGAACCGGATTACACGTAATTTGCGTTTAGATTAATTGTGTGTAAACACAGCCAGTTCTGGACTAAAGAAATATAACGTCCAAATGTTTACGACTTATGAGTTGTTGGTTGTTTGTTTGTTTTTTTTTTTTAAACCATTCCCCTCAGTTTGCAGGTAAACTCGCCCTCATTCGGAGTAAGACTTCAGAATGAATATCATTTAAGATGAAGTTATAAGACTTGGAGATGGAAACACTGAATGATGGTGGATCATAAAATACTTTTGTTCTGACAACTGCGGCGAATCTTGAGCATATGTAGTTACTATGCGGTTAAGCATGTTATTTACTCCATTTATGAACTCAACCCCTGGGATTGATCACACGGTTATACAATCACAGGGCTGGTGTAGCTACTCAGTCAGTTACAAAACAAGCTGGTTACCATTGGCTACTAAAGATAAGGATAATTTATACACAACTTAAAATAAACAGAAGATTTTCAATGAAACCAGTCGGTTAGTTTGTTCGGCTACATTGTAATCGGCATTAACTGGCTTTTTTTTGTTAGTTAGCTACCTGGCTAAGATAAACTACACAACACACAGAAACAGCCCATTTAAACAGCAGAAAACAGAAGGCCCGACTAACGGTCGTTAGCAAAGCAATCAAATTTCTTTTTTCGTTTACATCAGCTATGGCTACATGAGTTTGTGTGCTGTGCTATTGGACTTCCAGTCTAGCAATCAAATAAAGAACTTAGAATTCCTTACCGGTTTTGAATGTATAAAGAGCACGCACACGGCGAATAAACACAAGCGAAACGTCCGCGGAACTTCTTCTGGAAGCATGTACAGACAATTACAGCGTTGTAGAGCGCCATCTAGCGTCCATCGCCACCTCCGCCAAAAGGCTTCGTCTATTCAAAATCTGAGGCCCATCCATCCATCCATCCATCCATCTTCAGCCGCTTACTCCTTTTCAGGGTCACGGGGGAGCCTGGAGCCTATCCCAGGAGGCATCGGGCACAAGGCGGGGTACACCCTGGACAGGGTGCCAGTCCATCACAGGGCACAATCACATACACTCTCACACACACACACTACGGACACTTTAGACACGCCAATCAGCCTAACATGCATGTCTTTGGACTGGGGGAGGAAACCGGAGTACCCGGAGGAAACCCCCGACACACGGGGAGAACATGCAGACACACGGGGAGAACATGCAAACTCCGCACACACATGGCGGGACTCGAACCCCAGACCCCGGAGGTGTGAGGCGGACGTGCTAACCACTAAGCCACCGTGCGCCCCAAAATCTGAAGCATATTAGACAAATAGATACTTAGTCTCTGGAGCTTTTTTTGTATACCTTGGAATTAAAATTTACTTTGTGCAAATGTTGTAACAAATTTTGTACTATGTTGTCAAGCCACACATGATTTTATGAAGATGCCAGTCATCCTGACGCTTTCTGCTCTCCGGGACCTGCCTGATCCATCCTGATGCCCTATCTCTGGATGAAGCTTTCATCAACTGGAGGCTACATTCTGCCCACTGAGGATGACTCCAAGCAGTGCAGCCTAGAGACTGCTGAGGGTGGTACTGCTTGAAGTACCATAGAAATGGTTTTGGATCTCAATTCCACATGGATATTCTCGCTGTGGTTGCTTGGACTAGGGTTGCTGCTATGGCGTTAGGACTGCAATTACCACATGCAATTTTCACTCAGGTCTCCTTTAGTGAACAGTGGACTAGTTCAACAAACAGACTTCACATAAAACCATAATGAACTTTCTTTTACTTTCACACTATCCGTTGTTACCCAGACGAGGATGGGTTCCCTTCTGAGTCTGGTTCCTCTTAAGGTTTCGTCCTCGGTCCTAAATTTATAGTTGTTCCTTGCCACCGTCACCACCGGCTTGCTCAATAGGGATAAATTCACAGACTTAAAATATGTATCCTGTGGTTATATGTTTATGTAAAGCTGCTATGAGACAATGTCCATTGTTAAAATAAAAAATTAATTGCATTGAACTACAAGATTCAAGTACTTTCTAAATACTTTTTCTAAGTATGGATGCAGTTGGCCTTGGCCATTAGTGATGGGAAGTTTGGATAATTTTACTGAATCGATTAGAATCTTTGAATCTCGTTCAGCAAAATAAACTAATCTTTTTTCGAGTCATTTTCATTCATTTCAGCAGAATATAATTAAAATGTTACATGTTAAATTCCCCAACACTTCTAGTGCTTAATAACCTATAAAATAAACTTTAGGCTAATGCATCCAAGGCCGAATTATGAGAAACAGAAATTATTAATAAATAATAGGCAGTCTGTTAGTACACCTCACCTCCTGATCTGAATCATTCTTTTGTCACGTCACATTTGTCACTTCTGTTCCCCGGAAACAGAAATAATTAGTTTACCTCTCAAGTCTTCAGGTTCGAGTAGTTCGTTCATCACGTGATTTGACATATTATTTACACTGTGTAATGTCTTTTTTATACCCATGTGGAGAAGGGTGGAAGATGTATTTTTTTGGTAGGTAAGAAATCAGAACGGTGCAATGCAGGAAGGAATGTATTCAGTTAGTTAAAGTGGAGCGTTTGTGATTTCATAACATTTCCACCAAGCTGTCAGATTTGCTGCAATAGTTGAAACATGGGTGGTATTTGATTACTGGGCTGATGAATGGTAAATCTGAGGTTCTGATTTCTTTGTTCCGTGTCTGTCCAAAGCTTGTCTGTCTGACTATATTCATTTGATTATTGTTGAAAGTCATGGAGCATTTTTGGAAGTTAAGGGCTTCAAGGCCTTCATCACTTTTGGATCTCTGTTGGATGGATAATTTGAAATAAATTAATTAATAAACAAATACTGTGTCAGATGAGTTGGAGCAGTTATATAAAAAATATGAGAGAACATTTTTTTTAATCTTAAAACTTGTCCACAGTGAATTTCCAGCTGTGCTCTTGCTGCCACACAGTTGGCAAACACTATGATTAGGCTCTGTCACACAAAGAAGGATTATGTATAACCACAGTTAGTATTATATATACAGAGGCATCAACTTTGCCCTTGTCAAGCATTCTCTCACCCTAAAAATTAAGACTATGAATATTATTATTTTTAAATATATTCAATCATTATTAAAGGTAGATTTTATAATAACTGAAGATAGGTTGTGTTTACCTAAATATATTACATGTATTTATTTACAGGTAAGTTAAATATAAGTGTTTAAATGTGTTTGTGTGTGTGTGTGTGTGTGTGTGTGTGTGTGTGTGTGTGTGTGTGTGTGTGTGTGTGTGTGTATGTGTGTGCGTCAATACCTCTACTGTCTGGTGAATTTAATCAAACTATCATTTCATTTGAATTTCAAAACTTCATCCAAAAGACTGAAGGATTCTGCGATATCTTTCACTAACAGCCACATCATCATTTTAATATGACATTTCCATTTCCTTCATTTCCAAAAGAAGAAACTGAATACAAGCAGGGGATTCAGGGTAATGACACTGATGCCAGACACTTGATACTGGACAACTGACACCTGACAACTCACAACTGATATCTGATACCTGACAACTCACATCTGATAGCTAGCAACTGTTATCTGACAACTGACACCTGACAACTCAAATCTGATATCTGATACCTGACAACTGACAGCTGACACATGAAATATCACATCTGATAACTGATACCTAACAACTGACACCTGACAACTGACACCTGACAATTGATAGCTGATAACTGATACCAGTCAACTGACATCTGATATCTGACAGCTGATACCTGACAACTGACACCTGATATCTGATACCTGACAACTTACATCTGATACCAAACAACTAATACCGGACAACTAACATCTGATAACTGATACCTGTCAACTGACTTCTGGGTCATTGGGTCAGTGGAAGCTCAATGGTTAAGACTTTGGACTACTGATCGGAAGGTCGTAAATTCAAATCCCAGTTGCTCTCTCTAAGTTGCCATAAATGTAAAAATGTAATGACATCTGATAATAGCCTACCTGTCAACCGATATCTGACAACTCACATCTGATATATTATAGCTGACACCTGACAAATGCTGATACTTGACAGTTATATTGCAGACATCTGAGACTTGAAGTAATATGTTATAACCCTTGAAAAGTTAACTGCCCTTTAAACACAATGCTCTTCTCGAGCAACACTGATGACTGACAATGTTATATAATGATGTCCTAACATGGCCATTGTTATTTTGTGAAGTGAACAGTGTATGAAATATAATCCTCAAAACACAAACGGACTCTGGCATTTGCCCGATGTCACAATTAAGGGCGGAGCTTAGTGCAGGCTTCAGTTCTTCAAACCAATGGTTGAACAATATGAGTCGTCTCTATTTAAATACAGGAGCCTGATTGGCGGTCCTAAATTTAGAGGCGTGTCGAAAAGGAACGAGGAAAGGGTTGTTTGCCAAGTGACCAAGTTGGAGGCTGAAAACACTGAACCTAGAACCGTGGGTCTAAAGAAACAAAACGGGTATGTCTTTTTTTTTTTTTTTTACTTGTGCAACAAGCGGTGTGAGAGTAGAGAATGTCATTGTATGGTTTAAAATTGTGCGAAGCCACACACCATGAAGTTGGTCCATTTGAAACAGTGAATACGGTGAGATCCACGGTTAGACAACTCAGGGTTTTAAGCGTTCACGTTACAAACATAACGATTACATAACAGTTTGTGTATATACGCTGGGAAGTGTAGTAACATGCATGTCGACAGGCAGTCAGGTCTTAACTGTGACAACACGTTATCTTTACGTGAAGCCTGTTACTTAATGCTTTTACGCGTATATTCGCGTGTACGCAAAGTCGTACGCATAGCCTTTCAAAGTATACCCCATTTGACATGTACGCGTACACAGGCGTCGACGCATGCGCATTATGACAACTTGCACCACCACTCCTGGCCTTTAAGAGTCGGTACAGAGCAGTAAAGCAGGTCTTCTGTTGTGAAAGACGACAACGAATAAGAATCACAACAATGCTTAGGCGAGCTCTCTCACGATTAACACCCATATACAAATCCTTATACTGTACACGTTAAGGCTAGAAGTATACAAATGTGGGTACTTTCTAACCTGCACTCGTTTCCGTCTCTTCCGTTTATTCCGTTTTTTTCCCTTCGACTATTTTGACAATCTACAGCCCTGGCTCACTGCTGCCACCTTGTGGAAGCAGATGTTTTTGAACAAGCATACATTTGGACACAGTGGGTTAGAAAATTAACACCGGTGTACCTTGTTCAACATATTCAGTGCAAGCTCTTAAAAATGAAATAACATTCTTAATGTAGATTTCTAAAAGAAAGGGTTGTAAATACTTTAAGTAATAAATACCTAAATAATTCTGAAGAAATATGTCTGTATACAGTAAAAAAAAGCAATGAGCAAAAAAGGCCTATTCTAATATTTAAATTTGATGTTGCAATGCAGTGAGAAAAGTGAATCTTTTAAGGTGGCACTGTAAAAATGAATGGTGACTGATTTATTTGTCTTAAAACAACTTAAAAACTTTCTGCTTTATGATTTAAATTCTTTTCTTTTTATATACAGGTTCCTCCAGTAAATTTTACATTGTTTCCCTAAATGTGAGAAGAAATACGTCTTCACCATAGAGTGCCATCCAAAATACTGACTTACTGTAGTTATTCCTTGATTATTACTGTGCTATCATTTACCTGCGGATAAACACTATATTGGAGGTCTTTTCTTCATATGTCCCGCAGGGTGTGACACTAACAGCATATGTTCTTCTTGTTGCTCTTTAACCCTTAAACGCCTTGTGTTTCCCACTGATCTCAGCGCTCACTTATCTGATGTCCATGATGTGGTGAATGTCTATACTAGGGATGGGGAGTATGGACTTAAAACTGAATCATGATATTTTCTGGTATTTATTGCGATAACGATATCTGTGACGATCAAAGTCAAAGTGAACATTGTCATTCAGACCATACAACAAGGAGTGCACAGCAGAACGAAATTGCGTTTCTCCAAGCTCAAATGTGCAGAAATCAACAACAAAAAAAAATAAACAGTGCTCGGGGGTTCGAATTCGGGTTCGAATGGAGTAGGACGCGAAGCTGGAGGCTCCTGCTGATTTCGATTAAAATTTTAATTAATTTGCGCTTTTTGGTCATATAATATACTTTAACTTATTTTACTCCTTATCTTTGCTTATAATTAAAATTTTTTGGCACATTAAAATGTCTGGAAAGAATATGAAAACCTGAGGTGGCATTCAAACATGACTGAGGCCTTCATTGAGGAAGTATATCGCCGATATTTTAAAAACGGAGCTCCAGGAAATTCTCAAGAAAGCGCTGTCTGCTATCCAGCTTGACCTGCAGGCTGTGAAAACACAGCAGGTTGATGATAAAGATGTTACCGAGGCCGCCATTTCAGCGCTAAAAGGTACGGTTGGGGAAATGGAGCACGCGCTTATGAATGACATAGCACACATGAAGTCTACCATCGAGTCTCTCACTGCGACCGTGACTCAATTATTGAACAAATGTGAGGATTTGGAGACGAGGTCACGGCGCAATAACGTTCGAATAATGGGAGTTCCAGAAGGT